>CANYCX011258024.1:0-10786 GCA_948193385.1 Breynia disticha f. nivosa
TGGTCATGCTTAGGAATGCATTATAGAATATGCATTCGCATTCATCATATTGTATATGATGTATCCTTATGAATTTATGATATAACTATGCCTATGCGATTATGGAAATTATGCAGTTATTGAGTGTGCTTATTATAAGTCATGGTATGAACTACAAATGATATTTGATTGAATTACTTGCCATGATCACAAGTGTATGAATGTTGTAAGGATAATGTAGGTGAATGACTATTTGTTGAGAGTGTAATGGTGTGGGTATGCTTGTTATGTGTATAACATGTGGAATAGGAATGGGTAATGACATGGTCATATTGGATTATGGAAATGAATTTGGGTTTGGGAAATTCTTGAGAATTTCATGGAGATGTTGTTTTCTAATGTGTTTAAAATTTGGAATCTAAAACGTATGATGATTGGATTACGATGGTTGGTAAAGGTTATACAAATTCAAGTGTGCCATTGATTAATGAAATATTGAGTGGTTGGGGTTTTGAATTTGTTATATGGATGATGCTTGTTTAGGTTGATGTTAAATCTGAGGAACATTGATGTGAACATAAGAATGAAAAAGGGCTAAGTTTATTTATATAGAATGTTGTAATTATGTTGTGTAGTTGTGCTTAATTGTCTACAGGACACCAGAGATCGACGCGCGGTAGTAGTTAAGTACGCGTGGTCGTGGTGAAAACACGCACTTGACTACCACAACGCGTTTGTCTGCACTAGAAACTACGCGTTGTGGCTACGACAATGCGTAGTCTAAGTCATCTTTCCACAATGTGTCGATCTCTTGCTGCACGATGAGAGCTTGCCTTTGTTTGCTTCAACTTCATGTTTTGTCAAGGAATTATTAATATATGAACCAAATCCCTTGAATGCATGTATGGAAGTATTTTTCCGAACAAGAATTATTTGGGAGTTTATTGTCAAAATATAAAGCATGAATGTATATGTGAATTTAACTGTGTTGGGTATTTATTTTGAATTGAATGTATGTGAATAAATTAAAATAGGGAAGCATGTTGGTAAGCGTTACTTATTGAGTTTCACAAATCATGGTGTTTTATACCTGTCGTGTGGGCAGGGATTTGGAGGAACACAGCGAAGGTGCAATAGTAAACTTGCTACTCGAAGGACTGAAGAACCAAGGTGGATTGTGCACTAAGAATTAATTGAAACTAGTGTCATGTCTATGTATTGCAAAATGTTAATGCATGTATAATTATTTTTGATGGGTTGTAATAGCGTGTGAATCTTTGAATTAATTCTTTTTCTTGAAAAACCTGATTGAGTTTGTAAACATGCATTTTGTCTAGTTGTTTCTGTATTTCCTTCAAACTCTTATAATTCATTTTTTTCCAGATAATTGAAGGATAGCAAAATGATAAATCAAATGCACGTAGTTAAATGCTTTTCTACTCTTTTGTCTTTTAAATTGTTATTTTTAAAAAAATAATGTATTTCCAAGTTTGAGTACCATTTGAGAAATGAGTGTATATGAAATTGAATGGTAGTCAAATTTGGGGGTCACACCATACATAATTCCATCATGTCATCTGCGCATAATTATTCATCATCATCATACACATCATCTTCATAATCAACATGAATAGGCACATATTTCCAAACCAGCCAACTCGTGACATCAATCAATACACACATCAATCATAACTTATATCAGTTCATTATCATAAACACAACAAAGCGTTCATGAATGTGCACAAAAAAATTCAATCATTTTGTAACCACATTAGTAAAGTAGGAAACCCCACATAAGGCATTCCAATTGCCATTCACTAATACTTAGCATTTCAAGTTCATTCTGCCACATAACCCATAAACACATTACATTTCATACTTATTTTCAAGCATTCATCATTACATTCATCTCATTAATAAATCATTGTTCCTTACCATCATCAATTTTGTTCAAAACCTCACATAAATTCAATGAAAATCACATATATCATACACGGCCAAATTGTGGCCCAAGCCAACACAACATCATTCAAAACATGTAAAAGTAACATCACTCAATTTCCAATAATTCGCATCAAAATATTCATCAATTCTTTACTCATGTCAACAACCAAGAACATGCGTAACATATCATGTTCATTCACGGCCACTTAACATCCAAATTTCCATAATTATATGCAAACCATTCAACACACAAGAAAACACAAGCTCATTTAAAGATCCAAAAAAATTGCATAAATTGAACCATTCAAAGACAAGACTTGCAATGGTAAGCATCAAAGTACACTTACCTCGAGATCCATGAATTCAGCTCTCGGCTCAACTCTGTCGGGGTCCCGAACACTACCTCCTACACAAATCAAATCCCATTTTTCATATTAATCACATATCTAAACTTAATTTCATATTCTAGCTCTTATTTCCTCAAAATCCCCAAGTTACGAAACCATAGAATCTCAAATCTCCACAAAAATCACATTACAAAGATAATTTCATACACCTTTAAGAACATCCATAAAACCCCCAAACCCTACACAAAAACCCTCTCTTTTAATCAAGATTTCATCTAGGTTAAGGAATTACCTCGCTGAGAATTGCTCCAAAACCCTAGAGTTTGTCCAAGGTTTGTCCCGACTTGAGGTTTATTAATAACTAAGGAATATCGGTAAGGATTTGTGTTTAGAAAGGTCTTAGGATGTTTCTTTGAGGGTTTGGGAAGGTTTCTCTCGAGATGGGTCAGCTGGGGTGTATTTTTATGTTTTTGTTTCTCTCTTTTCTACTCAAAACGCGTCCTTTTTAAGACCCAAGAAAGTCAGAACGGTTTGGAGTACTGACTGGCCAAACCATTCCGCAGGTAGTTCTAGGCTTCTGTCTGCAAAAATCAACTTTTTGTCCACAACTGATACTATTTGGGGAACGGTTTGGTGAGGTCGTTCCCCAGGCCGTTTGCCCTCACTGTTTTTCATATTTTTCGAAATATTTTCATTAATTTTTTTGGGCGTTACAGTATGTTTGTTTAACTCTTTTTTTTATCTTCAAATAATTCAGATATCTAAAATATTTTCTCCCTATTCATAGTAAACACTACTGCAAGAAATTATTTATCACATCCTAATTAATTTATCTCATATGAAGACTTGGACAATAACTTTTCTATTTACATCAACCTATACTCCAATCTTAAATATAGTTCAACCTTATATCTTCTCAATCTTCTTGAAATTACATGAATTATAAGAAATAAAATGATAACCGATTTATATCTTAGTTCGTCGAATCATAACGATGTTATCCCCTTCACTAAATATATTCCTTTTTTAATACTCTTATCAATAAATTTTACATAGTCAGGAATTCTTCAAGAACTCCTTTGTGATGTTGAAAATTTTTCCAAAATCATGTACTAATTTTTCCTGAAATCTTCAATTTGTAATGTTGTTCAACTCTCCATCAGTGTTTACTATTATTCATGATTTGATTATCACGTATATCAGAAAACTACATAACTTAATTTGAACTCCAATTCACATATTCTTAGTATTTCCCTTTCATATGTTCCGAACAAATACTACTATAATAATCTCAGATCATGTACCATTTAAGTGATTTCATATGATCCAAATTGTCTGAAATCACATATATCGATCCTTTCACATGTATGAACATTTATTTCAACCCTTCTTACAAAATATTTCTAGAAATCATTAAAATTCCATTGATATTTTTCATTTTATTGTGATAATATACATTTCTTCTATATAACTTGATCATTGAAGCGATTATAATTGGAATCCTCTTAAACAATCTTATGTAATTCTCAATCATACTGAGGAAAAACTTCACACCTCTATATCTGTCTTTAATGTTTCTCAAGTTAATACTACTGCCACTTCTTATATCTATTGATATTCCATGTCTAATTATCACGTGTCGTACAAAAATACATGATTTAATCAAACTCTTATTTGATAAGCTTTGCTTATAATTGTCTTCCTTTTAACTTCCACAACATTATTTGTAATCATTCACTGTATTCTTTAGTATTTCTTAGATATTTCACTATATCATTTATGAAAACAATGCCAAACGATCTAGGAAACTAGATTACCTTTTGCATCAATATCATAAATGCTATCAAAGCATTAATGGAATTGATTAGAACAACTTAAAACTTCGCATGACTGTATCGGATACAGAAAAAAATCATTGGAATATCTTCCTATGCCTTTTTTATTTGATAATATCCAGATTCTAAGTCAATCTATGAAAATATGTATCACACTGTAGCTGATCTAATAAATAACCAATCCAAAGTAGCAAATATTTACTATTAATTGCTACTTCATTAAATTTCTCTATAGTAAATACACAACCAGAGATTCCATCCTTCTTCTTTACAAACAATATTTGTGTTCTCAAAAGTAAAACACTTGATTACATAAAGCCTCTATCGAATAAGCTTTATAATCATTTCTTCAATTTCTTTAATTCAACTGATGTCATTCTGTATACTTATATCAATATTGATACTATATCAATCATTATCTCAATGGCAAAATCTATTTTTCTATTAAATGATAATCCTAATAATTCTTCTAGAAACATATTTGAGTACTGAACACTATTCACTGTTAATATATCTTTTTCACTATTATAAACCATTATTTCATCAATTACATGTGGTAATAAATTTTCACATTTTCCTCAAATCACCCTAACAACTCATATAGCTGACAACAATCAGTAAACATAAATTGTCTTTCCCTATAATATAACACCTTTCCTTATCTTCTAATTCCATAATTCCTTTCTTCATAAAATATCCTAACTCATCAGTAAAATCATTCATTATGTCCTTTTGACTGAATTTCTAGAAATTTTATATTTCTTTCCAACCTTAGCCTTACTCCTTTACTTCTGTCTCAACTAATACTGATTGAGGATGTATTTTTGCTAACATTCTATTACAGTAATTATAGGTTTAGTGCATTTTTTTTATATTTTTTTTATTTAATCCAAAAAAATGTTTTAGGAATTATCCTATTTTTCCGCAATTAACCTTCCTCAATCCAAGTTTTACACCATTCTATATTCCTTCTTTGATAAATTAGTTACATGGTTTTAGGATTTCTTGGAGGTAAAACCATACCTCTTTGTCCTTCTTTACAATATCCTCGTCTAAATTATCTTCCATAGGACATCTAAAATAGAGGTATTCAAGGTTTAAATTCTATAGCATCTCTTATAGAAATCTTGTTAATTTGCCTTCATATATTTTTGATCAATTCATCCTCACATTCCTTATATTTTCCTTCTCTTTAGAAGTAAAACTAATATCTTAATATAACAACTGTATCAACTTCAACCCTTATTCTTCCACAATAATAATTCCTTACTTTAGAACAAGAAAATTCTTCTGTTCAATGTTTATATATATATATATATATATATATTCACTTCTGATATATACTTTCTTTTGAATTCTCTTAAAAAGTATTTCAAATAAATGTTGAAGAAAATTCTCTATTATATGAAACTATTCTCTGCCATTTATATGTATCACCTTTCGATACTATGAAATCTAACTTATCTTATCATGTTTCCTACATCATATCATAAACTCCTTCAATTTTTTTCCAATCAACATTGAGCTAGTTATGAATCTATTCTCATAACAATTCTTCTGTTTTCTCAAATTTTCAATTAAATTTATCAAATTTCTTAAATCTAATCTATAATAACTCGTCGATAATTCTCTATATACACTGTGGATATATTAATTACTATCAGTAAGGGTATATTGAATCATAAGATTGCTAATACACTGATCATTTGTTCCTTTTCCTTTAGCATAGGGGTCTGATGTTTCCTCTCTCTAGTAACTATTACAACTGGTCATTTTATTTTATGAATATACACATATCACACAATCACACATGTAATTACTATCCAGTGATAATATCCCTACTCTAATACTAAATAAAACATCCTAAACTTATCACCTATTTAATCATGTAATTAACCTTTATATTACTTACAATGCGGAATATTTAAAAACGTTTTCCTATAATAAAACTACTATCAAAATCATACATCAGGTATGCATATAACAGTATACAGCTCAGCTTATAACACAGTTTAGAACATAGATCGTGTTAGTGTAATACGTCCCATGGGCACGACACTGTATTATATTATGAACCTTAAATTTCTAAAACCCATTTTTTTAAACAATTAAATAAATGAGAAAGAGAAACTAGAAATTGATTTTTAAACCAATAAATGCAGTAACCAATGTTTGGTCGTATACAAAATATGAATATAATGAGGAAGCATGATCAGTGGTTTACAAAATCAAATGTGTGAAAACCCTATCTACACTAAATATGCGTATAGATGTACAAAATGTAAAAATCCCCAAAAGCTAAGGAGCCAACCTACTAGCGAGTATAACACCTCCTAAGCACTACAGTAAAGAGAAGTCCCGACCACCAGCTACTGTTGCTCTGCACAATCACCACAAACACACATGTACGTGAGTAACTAAATACCCAGTAAGTACACCTACAACACTTACCATGGTAGTTAATTCCTAAGTACTCTTTGGTAAGGTTTCTTAGGTGTTTTAGTTTCTAAGGACAACATCCTAGACCATTATTGTACTTTAGATATGCATTAGTACATTATTTCAGGTCAAAACTATCCTTATGGCCAAAATTAATGTATGTGTATCCTAACACTAATGTAGGTTATTCATCAGCCAAACTTTCCAGATGCATACATGAATAACGTGAGTTACTTTCATGGTAACGTACGTTATTCCATAATAACGTACGTTATTCCACACTAACGTACGTTATCCTTCCTAATGTATGTTATCCCATTGCACAATTCATTCTCTCACATTTAAGTTAAATCAACCTCACACACTTCATACTTCATCCTAGAATGTCAAACAAACCATTTCAAGCTCTCATTCAACCAAAACATACAACATAACACACATTACCAATCAACCTATCATCACACCATAATAAAATACACCTCAAACCATTCATTTCATTACCACATCCATAACACACATCACACTCAATACATAATGCAACATATATATATTCCATCTTTCTTTAAACTTTCCAAGCAACAAGCATAATCTCGCAATGTTAAGGATGAATGAATGCATTCATGAAAATGCCAATGCAACACACGAATGTATTCCCTAAGAACTTCCTTCCATATGAGAGATCTATCTCTTTTTTCATTTTGGGCAAATCCACCTTGTTTTCATATCTAAGAGCTCTCGCTCTTTTCGGGCGCATGAGCAAATCCCCTTTTTTCATATATATAAGAGCTCTCGCTCTTTTGTTTTCTCTCATGGGCAAATCCCTTTTTTTATTTCCTCACCACGAACATACATGGATGTTAATGCTATGCCATTAATGACATGATTAAATACAAATCAAGCATCTCAAGTTTCATTCACCACTTCCATTTGCCACATGTTTATGAACATCAACATTTTCCTCAGATGAACATATCATTCACAAGTTACCATTAGCATTACAACTCATCTCAACACAACTCAAGCATCCATAGTTCATTTCACAACATAATCTCTTAAGTATATCACAACATAACTCACAAACACATCCCATTTTATAAATTACTTACACTTAAGCAAATCTCACATCATTATTCCATTCTTTAGTAGATCATTTCCATAGCACCTTACTATCATCATTCACATTCATAGCATGTCAAACACAAACTTATACAATCTCCAAGTAATCGACATAAAGACATTCAAGCAATCAAGTCCTTTAATGACAGATTTTCTCTACCATCTTAACAAATGAAACATTAATCAACCATACTTAACCCTATAGAGGAAAGACCTACAATGGTAAGTGTCATTTGTGCAACTACCTCAAACTCCACAAAGTTGGCTTAGCGCTCAACTCTAATTCGGGTTTCGAATGTCAACCCCACATAAATCATGCCACCTTTCATGTCATAGATAATACATTTTACTTATTTTCCTCATTTACTCTTCTAAATACTCAAAATCCCAACTTTCCCTAAAACCCTAAATTCCTCAATCTCCTCGAAATCCTCCAATTTTAGGTTAAATGTTTATATATTTAGTAAATACCATAAAAACCCATTAAAACCCTACCAATTTTACTTCATTTCCCACATATTTCACTCTACGTTAGAGATATTACCTTTCCTCCCACTTTGCCCAAACCCTAGCTTGGAGGAAATCCAATGGAAGAGTTGATTTTATTGTTTTATTGTAGAAATCTATGAGTTCGTAGGAAGATTTAGTGTTTGGGGAACCTTAGGAAGATGTTTTGGGCTTTGGAGAGTGTTTGAGAGGTTGAGAGGTGTTTTTGTTTATCCAAAGCTGTTTTATACCTTTTAATGACGCGTCTAGATCCCCGATAATGTAGGTTTTGAGAAATTAACGTACGTTAATCAACATACATTAAGCTGGAAGTTTGCCAAGAATAACGTACCTTATTCTCTCTGGTAATGTACGTTATTCACCAAATTTCCAGAATATTGTACGTTATTCACCAGATAACATACGTTATTTTTGCACAGTCTGGTGCATCTTTCATTTTCGACTCTCCTTCAATCCCTGACATGTAATTTCCTATACACTTATTATTCGAAACTAAAATGAACATTTTTCTGGACGTTGCATATACTAACTCATATTTTTTAGGCATGGTTTGTATTCAACTGTTGTATCTCTGTAATTAACCAATTGTTAACCTGTTATAAATCATACCTATTTATTTCATTTCATAAAAGAATCATTTCATATCATCTGTATAAATCTTTCATATAATCATAAAAATACACATATCATACAACAACCATCTACACATATAACTATACATATAATTCTATTTCTTTGTTGAGAGAGGAAGTGCTGAGGAGTGGGAGCTGACCCACTTGCTAGCATGTCACTATGATCTTTCATTTACCACCTGTTCCTAAAATAAAAATCATAGTTATATGAGTTGCGGAGTCAATGAGTAATCAGTTATAAGAGTTTATCCATTTTAGTATTTCTACAATTTTAGCCCTAATCTATCTGTTTATTTAAGTATGGGACTTATCTTTATTTTCTTTATATCTAGATATTGTATTTTTTATCTATTAATCATGTAAAAAATTTTCATATAGAATAATATTTTTACTTTTTATATTATTTATCTACTATTTATTTATTAATTACAAATTATTTTATTGTAAAATAGTATACAGCACTCCTTTGACAAGGCCTGGAACATGATCCAGGTTAGTGTAACACGTTCCATGCGCAGAACCACTTGTTATACTAGCATGTCCATTATTCTCACTCAATACGGTGCCCACGTTAATTAAACAAGGCCTATGTGAATCCTACTATATTGATATAACCCTACACTCAACATGAGATGAATCAAACATATATCCTATTTATTCACTCATATTTAAAATCAAAATAATTATCCTATCATATCATCAATATTGGTGCAAGCCCCAGTCCAAATAATTTTCTGTTAATTACATTCATTAGCTAAGACATTTAATTCTAAATTTCTATCATATTTATGCAAGAAGAAAGAATACAGTTCCATGATTGAATATCTCGATGCTTGAGTTGGCATATGTGAAGGATATGCCTGTAAAACCTTCAAAGCGAGAGATTTCATTCTAAACATCCTCTGTCGGTCATTACTATTGAACACAAGGACATATGATGTTACCCAAAATCATGGATACATGTCTAGGATATGGTATTTTGTTTAGAATGACCAATGAGAATAACTATTTTGTTTGGAGTCATAAGCAGTTCTCATGTGCAAGTCTTAAATCAGAGTTCTTAGACCTTAAATCATTATGAAACTCTAGATGAATTTTTGTATACTTTAACATATGTCCATAAAAGGTTAACAAGTATGGTTATGATTATGTCTGAATTGATTCATGTTAGAGAGCATGAGAGAAGTAAAGGGATTATCCACTCTTGTAGTGAGAAATGTTTCATCCACTTAATCAGTGAACCGAAAAAGATTGGCCACACCTAGATGAAACAATGAGCATTATTATCTGAAAGAATAAAGTGTCACTAGAATATCAAGAAAAGGAATTGACAAAATAAGGATGATTGTTCTATGCCTTATGTAATTCTGGCATTTAGGGTAAAGGACTACGTAAGATTGCTTCAAGTCAAACTGATGCCTTTCTAGGTCTGAAAGGGTGAATTTGGCATTTCCATTTTGGGCATTTATTTAGGTCATTCTGAAGACAAATATATGATGAAAAGAAATAAGTGATTTGGACAAAAATGTAGGCCTAATAAAGCAAGGGTACATAGCCCATACATGTGACACCCAAATTCGACTATCATCTTATGTTATTATATTAATTCTCTTAAGATGATAATCGGATCCGGACATCATATATTTAAAATGCTAAGTAAAAACACAAATTTAAAAGAAAATATATACATTCATTAATAGAAATATAACTTTACAATGTTTGAGAAGGATTGTTTTCAAAATCTAACCAATGTACAAAATGTTTGAGGTTATGAGAGAAAAAGAAACGATTCAATTCCATTTCAATTATAACCATAACAAAGGAAGATATGCACTATCTTAAAAAAAATTCATCTTCATGCACAACCCACCTTGGTTCTTAGATCTCTGATGTCGGAGTCGGAATCAAGCAACTTATATACCCTTCCGTCCAAAAGAAATTCCCCTATAGTCCTTGCCCACATGGCAGGCATGAAATGCAGTGAGTC
>CANYCX011258101.1:0-20244 GCA_948193385.1 Breynia disticha f. nivosa
AACTCTACTCCATTGGTTGTTCCTAACTCCTCGCCATTATCCAACTGATTTGGTGGCTTTTCTTCATCACTAACCAGAATGACATTCAATTCCTTATATTTACATACGCGCCCAACATGCCATCTCTCTTCGCACTTATAGTAGAAACCTTTTGCCCTATGATTCAAAGTCTTGACAAGGGTTAATCTTTTGAATTTAGAGTAGTGGGTGATTTGGCTATGAGTGCATGTTTGGTTAAGGGGTGTCAAAGGACTAGATGTTATAGAGCCACGAGTTTGAGAGTGCGACAGATGGGTTGTGGGGTAATGAGCTATCTGACCCTTTAAAAGTGGTCTAAGAGACTTTTTTAGCTCTGCTTGTTTGGGTTTGAAGAGAGCCTTTTTTTGTTGTAATTAAGTTGGAGCATAACATTTTTCCTTTCTGCATTTTTTCCTACTTCCATGCTCTCTTCAAATCCCTTTGGACTCAATAAGAAGAGCTAAGCTCTCGCATGATCATTCAATCCATTAATAAACACTACAATAGGTTTAGCCACGTCGAGATGTTCGGTAGATGAAACTAACATTTTAAAGTGAGCTTTGTAGCCAGCGACAAATCCTATCTGACACTGTAAAGAGTCGATGCAACGAGGCACCATTTGCTGGACCTAGAAACTTGTCCAACATCTACCTATTGAGTTGATTCTAGATGGTGAACGTGGTGGACTTCCCCCAAATCTCAACCAAGATTGAGCCTCTAATTCGAAACATATGCCTACTGCCTCAATCTTTTCCATCTCTATGAGCTATTTAACGCAAAATAGCAATCTGATAAAAATATCCACGCTTTCAATTTTGCTCTTATAAAAATGGGTAGCTCTAGTTTTTGATATAGTTGATCTTTATCCTAGGTTTATGTACTGGTGGGAATGGTTGCAGGTTCTTGGTGTGGGGGGTGGGCAATTTTAGGGTTAGGGTTGAGGGGTACATCATAAAGTGCTTGGGGTGGGTTCTACAGGGGAGGTGGAATATTGGCTGTTGTAGAACTGAACTCTCCTTAGGCACCATGATGAGGTGATTTGGATAAATCTTGCAGGCATTGGTCCATGTTAAAAAAGGATTTCTTTAACCTCATCCATGTCCTTGTCCACCTTGGTCACATTTTCTCTCAAGGTTTCCACCTCTGCAACTCCTTTCTCCTCCTGCTCCATTCTACTCTCCATTCTCGATTTAGGCATCCACTGTAAGAATTAGAACTACTCTGATACCAAAATTATATGATTCAATCAACATATATTAAAGTAGTAACATAAAAAATAGATTAGAGGAAATAGAGAAGGATGATTGTATTGAAGATTTTAGATTAATAAGTTCCAATAACACTTACAGGGGTTGTCTCCATCCCAATTCTCAATCAAGAGACCCAAAATGCATGAGTGGTCCTAGATGAATATTCCCCCTATCCTCTGACACTATATATACGTACTAACTCAAAATAAAGGATAAAACATCTAGTGCCACAAAGCCTACAAAGCAATTGTGGCAGACCACCAGGGACGGAGGCACAGGGGGAGCAGGGTGTGCGGCCGCGCCCCCTTATCCTGGGATTAGTGTAAGCACTGCTCCCTCTTATAGCTGGAGCAAGAGGGAGCGGTGCTCTCATTGAGTGTTGTCGACAAGAAAAGAGAAGGTTCGTGACTTGGTGTCTTCCTGAATAGAGGAAGAAAGAAGGGACGAAGAAGATGAAATAGTGGGCTATGGGTGGAGTTGGGTTGAAGTCAATAATGGGCTTTAGAAATGGGTTTGACATCAGGTAATGGCTCTCTTCTTAGGAAAGCAGCAGAGCACGATTCCTCACTCTCTTTTATTTGTAGTTAATAAAATGGCTAGCATTTTGTAAATGGTTTATTCGAAAGGCAAGATCTCAAAGTACGAAACTTTTTCTTTTTTTGTTAATTCTACTTTGACATTGTGCTGGGCATGTTTTGTTTCGTTCCAATTTACAACATGCCTTAAATTATAATCTTCCAATCGTAATGTTATTTTGTAGTTCACAATTGTGTTGTTCTCATCTTTAATGATTTGTTCACCTTGACAGGAGACTATAAGAGATGTCAGTAATTGAGGATTCTATTACTTGGCAGGTGAGGAAGTCACTCCAATTTTGCTTAGAGATTATAAGCATTTTTTTGTGTTGTCATGAATATGAATAATGGTTCTAATTTCTTTCAAAATTCATTGCTGATATGACGAGAAACATTGCATTTCTTGATGTTTTGAATTAAAGATTTACTGTCTTAATAATTGTTTCAGATTAACGAAGTTGGCAGTGTTTTTTAGTAATTTTTTATGACGCTTCTTTTAGTTTGAAAAGGTTAAAGAGTGTGGAAAGTTAAATTTTTGTGGTTCTGTTAAACTTTTGGCGGAAAGCTTTCAATAATTGAGAAAAGCTAATAGTTTTCGTGTTTAGAGATATAAAAATGATGCTTGTTGGATATTTAATTGCAAAGATTGTACAAGCAAAGGATCTAACATGTAAGGATGTTATTAGGAAATTGGGTAAGTTGGAACCAAATTTTTTTAATATATTTGTTCTTTCTTGATTTGAATTTGTTTGTAAAGAACATCTTCTTTGTTGATTCTGTGCAGAACAATGAAGAATGAGTGATTGAAGTTGGTTGAAGATTTTAGTGATGAAGAGATACTAAATATTGTGGACAGGTGAATAAACAATTGTTGCTCTAAAATCCCACATATGCTCGACAATTGTTTCTTATATAGGGTATTTTCAGTTTATCTAATGTGCTAATGTTCATCACAGTGTTTGCTCAACACTAAGTTAACTATAAATTTTAGTGGGGAGAAATAGAGCATACAGAATGCATAATGTTTCTTCTCTCTTTATCCTTATATGCTTATTTCACAACAAATGTCATGATAAATTTCACATATTTATATACTGCTCCCCCTTACTTATCCGTCACTGCAGACCACTACCCAAGCACCCACAATACAAACAAATCATCATTATGGGAATCTTTATTAACACTTCAACACTACTATCTCCTCTAATCACTTAGGGCTCTTGTTCATTTTTTATTCTAGGCTTTACTTGTCTTGGCTTGTCTTCCTTCCTTTGAACCTCTTTCTCTTGTATATGAGCATGACCTTATCATGATCATAGAGGAAAGAAACGATATATCATAAATTCATTAAATGAGAATAAGAATTGTTGGAGAAATTGAACATTTACTTTGATATTTCAGCATTAGGCACAAATCTTCTATATTTGTATAATCATATGTGAATAATTTCTTTTCCAAGAATTATACTTTCATAACAAATAAAAATCTTAAAAAAAATGTTAATCCATGAAACAACCATTGTCGGACCAGACCCCATCGGCCCCGCGAGACCCCTTATTACAGGGAGGTTCCGTCAATCCTATCATTGTTTACTAGGGCACTGCACTAGAGAAAGATGTGGAAAACTGAGGGCGAAAAATTTAGTAAACGAAGAAAGAACTAGAGGCCAACAAAAAAGAGGTTGTGGGCGATTTTGATGAGAATGAAGTGTAAGAAGATGGAAATGGAGTTCGGATTGAGGAGGAGGACGACAGTGTT
Source organism: Breynia disticha f. nivosa (assembly GCA_948193385.1). Classification (NCBI taxonomy): domain Eukaryota; kingdom Viridiplantae; phylum Streptophyta; class Magnoliopsida; order Malpighiales; family Phyllanthaceae; genus Breynia; species Breynia disticha. The sequence continues at coordinate 3,602 of CANYCX011258101.1, forward strand.
AGAGTAGTAGATTTGTTTAGATGGACAAATGAGCTTTCCTTGGCTTATCTTGACTTTGTGGAGTTTCGTTTTTTCTTTTGCAGAGAGTGAAATGTAAAATAAAAACTTTTTAACTCTTAACTAAATCAACTACTTTATCAACATACTGATTGATGAGATTAAAATTGGAAAAAAAATTTATTTATCTTATCTTAATAATATAAGAAATAAGCATTTTATTAAAATATTATAAGTTACATTATATAATAATTATACTAAAAAGTAATTTTTTTATGCTTTACGTGTATTGTATGACTTGTATTTGATAATAAATTGTATGTGTGATTGTTAATTCTGATTTTGTTATTAAGCACTATCAATAGCGGAATATGTGTTAATTTTTAAATTTGTTTATTGAGTAACAGTTTTTTACTACAATATTTTGTGGTATATAATATAATTTTTTTTTTGATAAAGTAAAAATGTGATAGTGTATGATGAATTTTGTGAATTGTTTTGTGTTTAATGAACAGTAATAATGAACTTGATTTATTGGAATGTATGTCATCTTGAATGAAGAATATAAATTTTGTGACTTATTTTATCAAAGATTTAATACTCCCACTGTAAAAAAAAAAAATTTGGGTATGTCTCTAAAAACTACCACTCTCCATCTCATATATACAGATTTATTTCTATTCTAATATGTCCGAAAAAATAATATCATAAATTTTATTTATATGTTGAGCATTTGTGATCAATTATCTTATTCAATTTTAATAATATATCATTTTTATTCATTAAATATTTTGCTTATAATCATTTTACTAATAGTTACACATGAATAACACGCCAATTTTTTTTAGATGACTAAAATATTGATTAACTTAAACAAGTTATATTTCATGATGATTGATCTGAATCATAAAATAATTATTTTATCTTACTCAATATTTTTGTGTCGCTATATTTAACTTAATAAAAATATGATAACTTCGCTATATTTAACTTACTAAAAATATCAAGACTTAGGACCCGTCTGATAAAACTGTAAATGTATTTCTAAACACATGTCGTATTATATTTATAGGCATTTGACACATGAGTTTCATATTGGCATTCATGATAACTGTAAGAAAATCACATTTTCCAAAAAGATAAATGAAAAAAAAGGAAAAAGTAAGAAAATCTAAGTTTATATAAAGCAAATATGAACTAAAAAGAAAAACACTTTCCTTTTCCTCTCAAAAACTCTAAAAACATTCCTCATCCAATCCGTATTATTAAAAATCAAAGGCTTTTTTTTTTCACTTCAAGATTAAAAAGCTTACTAGAATTGTTCTTAAACAAAATTCTGTTAGAAATTCCTGTGATTGTTTTGTTTATGCACTGTTTTATTACATTTTCCAAAAATATCAAACGGTTTGAAAAATTCGTGTAATTTTAGGTGAAATCAATCATATATGACAGTGTTTTAAGACCCGACCCGGTCAACGACCCGAATAGAGAATCAGGTCACTGGTTCAATCGGTGGGTCACTGGTCGGACCGGATAAATAATAACTATATTAAAAATAATTATTAAATATAATAATTTAAGATAAAATAATTATTTAATTAACAAAGTATCCTCAAACTAATCAAATAAAAAAGTTTTAACATACTTTTAAGTTCAACATACTTCAATCTTAATAAATAAGTCTAAACCAATATTATCTAGCCTAAGAATATGACTTAATGAACAATTTATTATCAATTATCATTTCAAAATGCACAAATACAAACAAGTCTAAATTTAATAACATGTCTATTATAATCTCAAAGCAAATACAATTCACTAATACGCTTATATGCATGAGTGATTCATGCTATAATTAAGAAGTTATTAATGAAATATAGCATCATCAAACATACAATAGGATGATGAAAGAAAAAATGAACATTAATAGAATTTTATATATAAAAAAACCAAACAGTTAATCAACATATTCTCTACATAGTCCTACTTATAACAAAAAAGCTAAATATAAATGACAATTATAACTTATACAATTTATTGCATATATTTATTTATTAACTATATGTATTTATATATTCCATAAAACCAAAAAAGAAAAATAAAAAAATTCTACAAGTTAAATTCAAAATAAATTCAAAAGAAATAAGAGTGAATATGGTTGTGCAATACTCAAATTGATTATAAAAATTGAAAGAATGTGTGAAAACATAAGTTTAAATTAGGATTTTTTTGTCAAATGTCGGATTTTATATTAACAAGGTGGGTCACGGTCAAATTGGCTGATTCGAACGAATTTTGCTGGATTTTATGTCATTCTGATCCTTAGTGTCAATTCAGACCAGTTTACTGACCGGACCATCGAGTTTCAGGTCCGACCGACCAGATCAGTCCGGGTTTTAAAACACTAATATACATAAAAAATCATTTAACTTTTTTTTTCTCAAATTGACAAGGTTAAAGGTAAAATAAAAGTTAGAAGAATGATATGTTCTAAATGATGTCTTAAAAACATAAAATAAAAGAGCCCTAGTATATGTCTCGCATAGGCTTAACGAGAGTTGTACTCACAACAAAGCTGAGTATGAAGCTTTGATTACGAGCCTCACGTTGGCACAGAACTTAGGGGCCCCGTGTTTAGAGGTATTTGGTGACTCACAACTAGTGATAAACCAAATAATTGGACAAGCGAGATGTTTAGATTCAAGTCTGGAAAAGTCCAAAGCCCAGGTGTTCCAATTGTTGAAATATCTGGAAGTTACGTGAATTCAACATGTTCCTCGCGTAAAGAATATTGTCGCCAATGAATTGGCCTAGTTAGCTACGCGCTTGAGAATTTCATTTGACTTGATTAAGGATTTGACAGTGATCAAGGGTGGTGTAAGTCCTAAAGATCAAATCATAAATGTTGCCTTGATCATCTCCCAATAAATAGATTGGCGAGATGAGATTAAGTTCGTCTTAATCAATCCATCATTAGTCGAGAGAAAAACCTTGGTGATTTTGAACAATTATGTGCTGATCAATGATGAGTTGTTCCGAAAAGGTGGGGATGGATTGATGCGTAAATGTAGATGAAGCCATGAGAATAATGGTGGAATCTCGCTGTGGTTTATGTTGTCTGTACCAAGCAGGCAAAAAAATGTCTTGGTTCATTAGAAGGCATGGTTTCTTTTGGTCTTCTGTACGGAGAAATTGCATGGTCATGACAAAGGGATGCAAACAATGTCAAAGGCATAGGGCTGTTATTCGCGTACCAGCAATAGAACTTTAGTCAATTGTAAAACTTTGGTCATTTAGAGGATGAGCAATGGACAAGATAGGTGAGATAAACCCTTCTGGAAAAAGGGGATTTTTATACATCTTGGCTGCAACTGATTACTTTACGAAATGGGTAGAGGCAGTGCCGAAGGGAATCCTGAAAATTCAAGAATGTCTTCTGATGCGTCTTTTGTAAATGTTTAGTTTGTAATTGTAGTCCTTTATTTAATGCGATTACATTTCCGTACTTTACCTTTCCTGCAATTTACTTTCCTTTACAGCTTTCTGTACTAGGAGTAGAGTAATTTAAATTTACATTTTTTATTGCTTTCTGCACGTTAGGAGTAGTCTTAACTTAGTTTAGGTCAACTTTCACATCCGAAAGTCTTGAAGAAATTTCATGCAGACGAACCAACCACCACCTTTTGATTTTGCGATCACACAAATGCACATACACTCTCCCTCGCAAAATTGGCATAACAATATGGATTGCATTGTTGTTGTCTTTTGAAGCTTTGATAATGAGTGTCTGGCTCCAACTAGTCCTTACAAAATAAAGGATGTATGCTCTTGTTATATATATATTGATTCACATAGAAGAGATGATAAATAAAGAAGTAATATTTGGAGAATGAGAGCTGTGTTATTCAGTATAATAAGAAAACAGAGAAAATTTTTGTTTATATAAAAGTAAATCAATAATTTAATCAATAATTTCTTTTGATTATTGCCTTTCATTTTAGCACTTTACTTCCGCGTCTTTTATATTCATGCTTTGTTAATTTACTTTAATTCTTTCTGGTTTAATCTAGTTGTTTCCATAATTTAAAGGCCTAGTGTACTGGACAAAACGAATTCACATTTCATTTAATCTAGCTATTTTTTGCACGATTTTAATATTTAAGGTTTGACGAGTTAGTCTATTTCGGAAAGCGATAACAAAACAAGTCACTTTTATTCTTACCTAAAACTTTTCTTAATCAAATTAGTAATATTGACTTTTATTTGATTTGAGTCTTCCTTACAACTTCACCTACGGGCACGGCCTACCACCACTAACTACTCTCTCTACCCTCAATTTTTTTCTTATTTCCTAATCTTTTATCATTGATTAAATTCTAATTTATTCTTAATTAGTTGTGTGTTTCGTTTCAGGAACTCATTAAATCAATGGGTTTGTTTGTTTGTTTTAATATAATTTATTTGTTTTCTTTCTGGTTGATTTAATCTTTCATCAATCTGATATAATTCCTTTTATTTGATGGGTTTCTCATTTAATCCAGCTGCAAACTAGTTTCTTTTCGAAAAAATATTGTTGCATTATCTACTTTCAGGTTATCAGACACGGATTAGATCTCTATAGTGAACACATTCGGATAAAAAGACACATGAATTACAAAAGAATTTTTTGTCTTGCTTAGTTTCGTATTTGCTAAATATACAATTTTATTCGACATTTTTATGAATTTGAAAATATTTTTGTTGCGATTCAATCAGTAAAGCAATCATCAAGTTCCTTTCCAATTCAATTATTGACTGGACCACAAATTTAAACCTTATCATCTTTGTGATTAGGCAGAAATTGTGTGGCAAGTGTCACCTGCTCCTTTTAACGTTTACTCCTTGGCCGTATGGAATGCGTCAACTATACCATTTGAAAGGAAGATTACAAAAACGCAAGACTTGACCATGAGAAAGTGAGACTTAATAACAAACCAGAGAACGCAGTGGAGGCAAATCAACACTAGACAATATGATGAGCTGGTGCGAAGACAGAGAAGAGAGCATCAAGGATCTGCTTGCAATGATGAGTTTGGAAGAGAAGGTCGCGCAGATGGCTCAACTCAATCGATCTGCTGCCTCTCCTTTTTACCTTACCAAACTCGGCGTTGGTACGTACCCTTTTAACTCCACTCACTCTCAAATTTAATTTTAAAGAAAATGATTGTGTTCTTATTTTATTTATCAAAACTATATTTTTATTAAAATTTATTATAACTAATAGTTATCGAAACTAATAAATATAAATTATTCACTTTAAAAATATATTGAGTTTAACATAGGTTAGAGTTGAAACTACATTGACCAATAAATAGTTATTTAAAAGTGAAAACAATGGAAATTTAAATGTGAAATAATGTTTTTGCAGGAAAAATGTTTGTTTGTTAAATAAGATTGCAAAAATTAAATAAAACAATATTAATATTCAATATAATAATAAAATAAAATAAAAATTCAATAATAGAAAAAATTAAGAGAGAAAGAGGGAAATTGGGTTTGTATTTTGACGATAACATTTCGAATGTTGAATCTCTTTTGGTTTGTTTTAACATGCCGCGTACTCTTCCTCATCATGCCAATACTTGCTCAATCTTTATCAATTTTCTCCAATATGTCGTTATCTTTTATTATTTTTGAACCAATTTAATATAATTTGAATCAATCTATATATTTGTACTAATTTAAATCATTTTTTACCAAATTTGACTTAAATTAAACTAAGATAACTATTTGAAATATTTTTTTTAATAATTAGGGCTGTAATCAAGCCGAGCCGAATTTTAGAATATTCAAGCTCGGCTTGTGAAAATTTTACGAGTTCGAATTCAAGCCGAACTTTTTATCGAGCGCAAATTCTTGTTTAAACTCAACTCCTTTAAAGCTTACGAGCTAACATACCTGTTCATAAGCCTAAAACAAATCTGAAGCCTAACGAGTGTATATTCACAAGTTTATTACAAGCTCATATACGTTCAAGAGCTGTTGAATTTCCGTTATATCCTCTGTAAATAGAGTTTTGTGTTAGGAAAGCGACTTCACTTTTTAAAAGCAGAGTGGTGAAATTCACTTGATGTTCTGTTGTTTTCTTTGTGACATTTTGTCATAAACTTATCAATCAAATACAGGAAGTTTGGTGAGAACCGGACCTATTCCGCCAATCAAGAGAGCTGTTTCATCTGATTGGGCAGACATGGTTGATGAGTTTCAGAAGCTGGCTCTCCAGTCCCGCCTTAAAATTCCCATTTTATATGCGATTGATGCTGTTCATGGTAACAACGCTGTTCATGATGCTACCATTTTCCCTCACAATATTGGCCTTGGAGCCACTAGGTAATTTGTTTTATTCGTATGCATGTTGATGGAGTTGAGTCATGTTCAGTGTAAAATGTTGGATTGTAATGTGTAGAGATGCGGATTTGGTACGAAAGATAGGTGCTGCAACTGCTCTTGAAGTCAGGGCCAGTGGTATTCATTTTGCACTTGCTCCTTGTGTGGCTGTAAGTTGTTGTCATTCACGATATTGCAACTAATCAAGTTTCCTCCCTTTCGTCCACGATACTGTTTCCAGCTTAGAATGAAATCACGTACAGTGAAATGGCGGATGAAATCTTTATTCTATTACAGAGACACAATGTTTCACTTTTTGAAATAGAGGGGACGGTAATAGTTCCCTCACTACTTTTGCTTAAGGATTTGTTACAAAATCCAACCTGAATTGGTCAACAAAAGCATAGTTTAACTGATTAAATCTATTGATCTACTTACATGATGATTGTTAAGATTGCTGAAGTTGATGGATAAAATCTTTCTGCTGTGTTACATTTACAGTTTAAGACGTGATATGCATTATATAATGGCTACTGTATATTACTTTGAATTTGAGAAGGTTGTGATTACTGGGTTATGAAATTAGTTTCTTTTAGATTTGTATTTTAACAAAATGTAAGTTATTTTAATGGTTGTCTATAGGTAAGCAAAGATCCTCGTTGGGGAAGATGTTATGAGAGTTATGGTGAAGATACAAACTTAGTAAGACAGTTGACTACCATTGTTACAGGCTTGCAGGGACAACCACCAGAAGGGCATTCACTTGGTTACCCTTTTGTAGCTGGACGGTAGGCAGAAGTTAGCATTAAAAAGCGGTCTCTCTCTCTCTCACACACACACACACAGACACACACAATTGTCTCGTTAAACATATTTTCTCTTCTCGAAAAAAACTTGGGATTTTCTGTTGGAACATATTTCTTACTGCTCTTGCACACAGAAATGAACACATTCTAAATGGAGTTTTTTAACTTGAAGTTTCTTTGCTCAAATTTGTCAAACACAATTTCTGAAATTTCTAATTCAAAAACTTTATTAGTGTTTTCTGATCAACCAAAATCTTCTTCTACACGTTAGAACTTAAAATTTTCTTGAGTGCTAACTGCTAATTATAACTTCTGTAGTGCCCAATGAATTCATGGTATGGATAGACATTGGTATCTGTCCAAATTCTAATAGAAATACATGTCTTTGAAAAATTCTTCATGTTGTCTACCCACCATCACCTGTGATTTTTTCTCAATAAATGAACAAAGCCTTTAATCAGTAAAACTAAAACATACACATGGACTTTTGAAACGGAGTTCATGCATTACAATGTCAACGCCAGCATTGATAGCAGCATTGACGGAACCAGAAGTATTTTCAAGCGGAGAAAAATTAGACTAGTTAAAAATAATATAGAAAAAATACGGTAAGTGGGGCCAGTGCTATAGAAAAGTACATGGTAAAATAAAAATGACTAAAAAATAGACACGACAAAGGAGGGCGATTGACCCTTCGCCCGCTTTGTTTCCATCCCTGGATAGCAACATAAACACTTTGTCGATAGTTCAACCCATACGGTTCACTAAGTTTACTTTTTCCTTCCAATCAGAATTACTAGACTCTACAAAAAAAGATAAATGTCCTAGTGCCTTGGGAATTTTATTTCTATAGATAAAAATATGAAAGTTTTGACAAAGAACATATAAAGGCATGTTAATGTATTTCCATTTAATAACTCACAGTTGCCTATTTCAATAGACATTTATAATTGCTAGAAAAGAATCTTGTTTACTTTGATTATTGTTGTTTGTTTTTTATTGTATTCCAGAAAAAATGTCATCGCTTGTGCTAAGCATTTCGTCGGAGATGGGGAAACTGAAAGTGGTAAAAATGCAGGAAATACCTTACTATCCTATGAAGATCTCGAGTCTATCCATATTGCACCCTATGTAGATTGTCTTAAACAAGGTATTGCCAGTATTATGGTATCCTATTCTAGTTGGAATGGCCGGAAGTTGCACTCTCACCATTTTCTGTTGACTGAAGTCTTGAAAAAAAAGTTAAATTTTAAGGTAAGGACTGCAAGTTACGTTCAGGGTCACAGTGACCAAAAACATTTCTTTTCATAAAAATGTATCGCTGTGATGATTGCCCATATACAAGGCTTGATTGATCTTGAGTGAAAAGAATTGATTTTCATGTAGAGAAAGAAAAGTAAAGAAATACTTGAACATATTTTCTAGTAATTGTCACAGTGTATATTATTAACTTAGCAATTGCTGTCAGGTAATTCTTGTATTATAGAAAAAGTTTCATGGCATGTTGTGCTACGCATTTCATGATAAATTAGGGAACTAAAAGTGGTAAAAATGCAGAAAATTACCTCATGATCTTATGATGATCTAGAGCCTGTCTACATTGCATCTTCTGTATATTGTACTAAACAAGGAATTACCACAATTTTAGTATCCTATTTTAGCTTGAATGGTCAGAAATTGTGCTCTCACCATTTTCTTTAATTGAAGCCTTCAAACATCAGTTAAACTATAAGATTAGAACTACATGTGAATATGTCTTACCAATCAAACCACTCTGTCTCTGTAGATTGTACAAAGCAAGGTCACTATGGTTCTGAAGTAATTTAACTTATGCTTCAAGACTACAATCAAAATTGTGAGAGTGCAATTTCTGGTCATTCTAACTAGAACAGGCCTACCCGTAATAGTGACATCACCTTATACTACTATCTACTAGGTGTAAAATGTGGATAGTCTTTAGAACTTTTTAAGGTAATGAGGATTTTTTTTGGCTTTTTATTACTTTCAATTCCTTCATCTCTGAAAAAATGAGTAGCACAAGCCATGACATTTTTTTTTTGGAATGCACAAAACTACCCGGCAACAATTACTCGAGATAATAATGTAGTTGACACCAATAACAAGAAACAACGTTGAAACATGCCTTCGAACTCCTTTCTTCATGAAAATCAATTCTGTTGACTATGACACAAAATCAATCAGGCCACATAATAATGTCAATGAAGTTTTTTTTTTAACTGCATTATTTTCTTTAACCCTTATTATTCACTTTTTAGGGCCATTGATGAATGGGCAACAATGAGTTATTGAATGGAAATATATTAACATGCCTTTATATGTTTGTTGTCGAAGTTTTTATATTTCTATCTATGGAAATAAATTCGGAAGGCATTAGGACATTTATCTATATTTTCTTGTAGGGCATAGTGATATCGGATTGGGAAGGAATAAGTAAACTTAGTGAACCGCGTGGGTCAAATTATCGTCAATGTCTTTGTGCTGCAGTTAATGCTGGTATTGACATGGTAGTGCCTGACTCTGTTCCTAAAGACAAGATATTATAGTTTAGTTTTATTGATTAAATGCTTTGTTCTTTTGTTGAGAAAAAAATCACAGGTAATGGTGGGTAGACAACATAAAGAATTTTTCGAAGACATGGTATTCCTAGTAGAATCTGGACAGATTCCAATGTCTAGGATTAATGATGCAGTTGAGAGGGTACTCAGAGTAAAATTTGTGGCTGGTCTTTTTGAACACCCTTTGGCCGATAGATCTTTGCTGGATATTGTTGGTTGCAAGGTAGATTTTCTGTCAACAATTGTATTTGTATATAATCTGGCACTTGATCAGCGTTTTATTTTTTCTTTTTGAGTAGTTAAGTTCGTCATTGCTTGAGATTCATTTTGATGTTGTTTATTTTCTCTAGTTGCATAGAGACTTAGCACGTGAAGCAGTTCGTAAGTCCCTTGTTCTACTTAAAAATGGCAAGGATCCGATGAAACCTTTTCTTCCGTTACATAAAAACGCCACTAAATTTCTTCTTGCTGGGACTCATGCTGATGATCTTGGATATCAGTGTGGAGGGTGGACCATTGCTTGGCAAGGGCTTTCTGGAAAAATTACCAGTGGTATGAAATACGAAGCTTTAAATCAATAATACTTGTGGTCAGCTACATGTGTACTATAACCTGCTCTACATATTAGTAATTTTGTTGTTTGGGACGCTGTGGGTCACTAAAATGTGCATATAATTGTTCAAGGATATGTTCTAGCATATATTATGTTCCTTCTTCATGTCACTGTCACAATTAATTGTTATACAATTAAACTTAGATTGGAGATTAATGCACACAAGAGCTTCAATGCATGTGGATGAGGTTCTTTCAATCCTTTTCCTCTCTTTAGTATAGATGCATTATGTGCCATTTCTTTTAATGTTTGGTCTTTTTCTAATTTGAATGAAGAATCTCTAACCTAACTTTGCATTCATAATGAGCTGTATTACAGCTATTTTAGGATTTCAACTGATTTTTATATATGCTGTTCACTTCATCTGGGTTTTGGTAAGGTCCATCAATGGACAAATTTCATCTCTCCTCATGATTAAAATCTATAACCTTACTGGATCGTTGAGATAAAATGAGCTGCATGACGTTTTAATCCATCATTTTGCTTCAGGGACAACCATCTTCGAAGCTATCAAGAAGGTAGTGGGAAAGGATACAGTGGTTCATAAAACGTTCCCATCTGCAGACTACTTAAGAAGCCAAGACTTTTCTTATGCCATTGTAGTTGTTGGTGAAGGTCCATATGCAGAAACAAAGGGAGACAGCTCAGATCTTGTGATACCATTTAATGGAACTGATATAATAAGTTGTGTAGCGGATGCATTGCCTACGCTAGTAATCCTGATTTCAGGAAGACCATTAGTTGTAGAAGAATGGCTCTTGGAAAAGATAGATGCTCTTGTGGCTGCTTGGTTGCCTGGAAGTGAAGGAGATGGAATAACGGATGTTATTTTTGGAGATTATGACTTCCATGGCCGTTTGCCGGTAACATGGTTCCGAAGCATCGAACAGCTGGAGCTGAATAATAAAGGTAAAGCAAATAATCCTTTGTTTCCACTTGGTTTTGGAATGACGTTCAATCGGAAGGAAGGTTCATCCAGCAACAAATACTGTTGCTCAATAGATTGACTTGGAGTCGAGTAACAATTTAAGTTAGCGGGTCATAATTGCGTCAATAATTTTGTCTATCAAATGTTATTATTTATAACGTAAACATTACAAAAATTGAATTTTATAAAATTCACGAGTTGACATGGCATATAGTTTATATCATCAACATATTGCACAAGCATTCAGACAAAATGATTTTGTAGCATTGGTCTTAACAACCTTAGCCAAGTTGAAGAAAAAATGTTGCAGAAAGAAGAATGGAACTTAATATATAATGCTAGGGAATCTTCATCAAAAGAATAGTGAGGCCCAAAAAAACAAACTGAATAGGTATGAAGTCATAGGCTAAACTTCCAATCCTGCAGTGTATCTGACACCTGTTGATGGCAGCCACAAGTTTCCTTCAATAAATTGAGCCACAGTGAAATTATTAGCCTGATTTGAGGTGTTAAAAATATGATATCCAGGCCACTTAACCCTCCTGTTAAGTGATGCTCCAGCTCCAGAATTCATGTACTCACCATAATATAAAGTATCCAGATATTGGTCACCATTCCATTCCAGCCACCCCTCTGGTCTTATAGCATTGCTCATGTAGGACTGCATAATTATTGTTCTGGAAAAGTTCTTCCATGGCCTCCCAAGGTACGTATAAGTCGAGTTCGCATATGGCAATAGATCAATATCAGCTGAGATGTTGCAGAACTGGATGGAATATCCAGTTGGTTGACTCGGGTCCTTGCGGCCGTGAGCTGTGATGGTGTTCTTCTGATTTGGTAGCCCTTTCCGGGCAACAAGCCGGCAGTTCTGAAACACTGCCGTTGCGTCGCCGAAAATGAAATCTACGGTCCCGCTGATCGTGCATTCGCGGTAGAATTGGCGCATCGTATGCGTGTAGAGGGAATCTTGGTATCCCTTGATTTCGCACCGGAAAAACACTGAGAGATCAGAATCAGATCGGAGAGCAACTGCCTGGTGCTTTGTTGGTCCTGCCGTGTTCTCAAAAGTAATGTCTCTACCTATAAATCCTCTTCCACTAACAGCTGCAAATACCACCATAACAACAGTGTGTAGAAAAGATGTCACTCCTTACTTTGCACCAATTTTGATTGATTTTAAGAAGAAAAAAAAGATATTTATATTAAAAAACTGGAAAACTCCCACATGTAACAGTTAAAGCTTAAATTAGTTCATGCGTCTCTTTCAAGATTTTTTTTAGTTACAAAAATTTTAGAAAAAGAGACTGGATTAGTCTACAAACTACTATGGACAGAGAGCTTTAAAAAGACCTGACGAACCAGCAGGTCAAAGCTTTTATGCTTTCTCTAGCACTGCTATAGAGTTAGGGATTGAATATTGCACATTCAGTGTGTTGGTTGATCTCATTTACGTTGAACAAAGGGAGAAGAGTTCAATCAGAGATTTAATGGGATGTCACGTTGGTCGGGTTATACAACTTTTGAAAAAAAAACAAGGCCAACAGAGTTGTGTAATTATCAGGAAACAGTGATAGATTCCAGCTTCCTGATCATTAAGGGCAGTGTACACTTTAAAGTTGCTACTAATTGTCCAATGCAATCTACATTACTTTCTCTAATTTATGCTATTGGGACCTCCGAAAGCAGTCGACAAAAATTAAAGTAGATCAAAAAAGAAAAGTTCATGTTGTTGCCAACCAGATGGTCCAGATCTACTGCAGAAAACTCAGCATTTTAAGAAATCCAACAGCATTTTAAGTGGTAAAATATTTGTATTTTTCCTAACCCATTATTGTACGAAAAATGAGACCTTATATCTGCATGGCTTTCTTTTTAAAAGGCACCTCAATATAACAATCATGACCCCGAAAATAATTGCATTCTTCATCAGTTATGAATTATTTTTGTAAGAAATTAATGTCCTATATGTACTTCCATACCCAACTGACTGCAATTAAAACACAGAAGATTCTATCTATGGTTCCAGGGATTTAAGCAAACGTAAACAGCGAAATATCATATACTTACCAAAGGTCGCTGATCGGAAAGTGGTCCAACCATCAATATAATTCCGGTTACCAGTAATGATAGTAACATTCATACCATCTCCAACCATCATCAGATTCCACTTTTTCTTCTTAATCTCCACATACTCATTATACACACCTTTCTTCACATATATGATGTATCTTCTCAAGCTGTAATCAGGAGCAGATTTTACTGCTTCCATAATCGTTGTGAAATTTCCAGTACCATCTAAAGCCACTGTAACATCCGGTGTTACTCCGTTTATGACTAGTAATTTCCGGTCATTTTTATGAACCCATGAAGGAAACTGATCGTTTCTTTGGTTAAAATTTGAGTTGGTGGTTGGATCCACCTTTACGAGAAGCTCTTGCACCATTGAAGTGATTTGATTGAGTCCTCCTCCGACTAAGCTCTTAAGTATGGTGTTTGTACCACTAAATCCGTCAATGCATGTGTCCTGGTTCACTAGTGCAGCACTTAACCATGTTCGTAAATCAGAGCTTAAATCACCAGTACTGTTGTGTCTTCCTGTAAATGAACATGCAAGCTGCAGTTAAGTTCTACAGTTTTGACGACTTGAAAGGGCAAAGAGACAGGCATCATCCATACGTGATAAATACGTCCATTAAATGATAACATTAATGTTTCGTTAAAAATTGAATCTCGTAAGTCGGTCCAGGCATCATCTTGTCGCAAGCAAGTGTTGGTATGTATAATTCATTTAATACTACAAGGCAAATGATAACCATATAAAGTAAAGTTTAGTGGGTGTTTATGAGTATAGTTACCTGTAGGATTCTGAGAAGCAGACATGGTCCAACTTAACTCATCAGCAGAAAAGTCAAGAAGGTCAAGACAATCAGAAATGGCATTAGAGAGCCGAAAATCACCAAAGAAATTGCCAAAAGTAGAGATGGTGGAGGTGACATCTTGAATGATATCAATAGTGCTCTTCAAGGACCCTATAAACTCAGATATCGGCACTTTCAAGCACTCATCATCTATGAAATCACTACTAGAAGTGGGAAATGTAACAGAAAATATGAAAAGGAAGAGCGAAAGAGCTGAGAGTTTTGACATTGGTAATCGTGAAGGAGTGGAAGAAGACTCTAACTTGAATTGTGGGTTGTAATGAACAAGTGTTTATGCGTAGTATTTATGGGATAGAAGAGGCAGATGGGAAGGTGAGGGGTATTTAATAGGAGGTAATGGCATACTGGAATTTGTCAAAGCATGTATGCATCTTTTTTAATGAAAAAAAGAAAATAAATTCATATATATTTTTGTTTATTTTTCAGTATTGTTAAAGATGGTATAAAGATTTGAGAAGGGTTCTGCCGAATTGTGTCGGCGGTCATTACATATTGGGTTGATTTGCTTGGCACAGTTACAGAATCAAAAACCAAATGGGGTAATGCTCTACTTTCTTTGTTTCTTCCTTTTATATATCGTACGTATTTACGCGTTAACGTTATGCATTTTCGATTGATAGTAATTTTTTTTAATGAATAAGCCAGAATGAAAGAATGTCATTATTTTAATAAACGTAAAGATTGTTAGTGTAAATTCTAGGCTAAATAAATTGTTTTGTATAAATTTATTGTATTTGAGCTAATAAAGACGGTGGATCATATTTTATTAGTCTATACTTCTGTGCACGTTTGAACTAATGAAATTATCTATGATTTTGAATCTGTTCGTACTATCAAGATAAGTTTCTTGATAGTGTCACTTTTACTTAAGAAAAATATCTTAACAGTCTCTACTCAATCTTTGACAATAAGAATTTCAATCAACCAAAAACTAACATGGGTATCTCTCAGATGTTTATGTTTCACCAATCATAGAGCATAAATAATATTGATATATCATAAAAAGAATGTATTGAATCGCTCCACTAAGACAAGTGTACTACATATATAGTAGACAAAAGGTTATAAGCATTTTTATATATGGTTATACTAGAATTGATATCTTTACACTTGAAGTCTTTGGGTGACTTAGGTTGCGTTTATTTGACAGAAAATGAATTATTAGAGAAAATATTTGTTATTGAAAAATAAGTTTTCGAATTTTATTTTCCTGAATTGTATTTTTTAGTGTTTGACAATCACATAAAAATTTATTCAAAAAATATTTGAAATTCATGTAAATAAAAATGTGAATACATTAAAAATATATTAACAAAATAAAAACCAACAATAAATTTAAAAAATTAAAAAATATATAATATTACATATTATATGTAAGGAAGTCAAAATTTGGAAAATATTTTCCGCTTTTTAGAAGAGGAAAATATTTAGTCTAAAAATAAGTTTAAGAAATTATTTTCAGTTGATTATAAATAATTTTCCATTGAGTATTTTTCTTAGCTCAAAAAAACAACGGAAAATAAAGAAAAATATTTTTCAAGAAAATATTTTCCGTCAAACAAACAGAGCCATAAAATGTATTTTAGTGTATTTTTTCATATGCATAATATGCTCGTAATTGAGTTGCAAATGTAATTATGATTGGACAGACTATGTTAGAGGGTCAAAAAGAAATGAGTGGATTGTCACCCCAGTAAAGAGAGAAGATATCACTAGTCGCTTGATGTATGAGACCGAATAGTGTATGACCAAACCCAAATTATATAATAGTTAAGATCATACATTTTAATAAATTAAAAACACAAATAAGATAAAAAAAAAGTCACAGTACATAATAAAAATGATTAGTTTTATATCTTATGTTTTCATGATATTACTAAAGCAAATGATAGTATAAGACTATTAAACTAATGAACTGAAAAATACCATTTACTTGAGATTTTATTATGTTTGTGACAAACTTAATAATATCTATGAATTCATGTAACTTATAAAAAGAGGAGGCCTCCTAAACTTGTGATGTGCATAGTTTTTTTTGTCTGAACTACGAGGTATCTTGGGTATCCCTAACTAATGTTCGTTCAAGTTATGCAGGACCACAAAGGCGGCAAAACTCTCCCAACCAAGTTTTAATGCAATTGCGTACCTAGGACTCGAACTTGAGATCTCTGGTTAAACTAGAACAATCCTACGCCAGTTGGTCTACGGGCTTAGTGGTTGATGGGCATAGTCTTTTGCAAGAAAGGGTAGAGTTTGACCACCAAAAGAAGCATGGAAAGGTATTTACTTTTGGCATGTAATTCTCAATCTGGTGGAATGCAACCCTTTTGAGCTGTGAAGTGAATAGTTATTGATTCGAAACTTTAACAGCTAATAAGGGACCTCACCTCAGGGCATGGTGTTACGTATGGAGAGAGA
>CANYCX011258312.1:0-10208 GCA_948193385.1 Breynia disticha f. nivosa
TCCAGCAGCACGAGCCATAGTAAGCGGTCACATTGAAGCATTAGCCCGAGGACTGGCTCGGATTGTGCAAACATTTACTTCCTACATTGTTAATGGATATCGATTCCATACTAAAGCACATTCAGCAACAAGAGCGATAGACAATAGTGGAATTTGTGTTATGGGAAAGACCTTTGGAAATGATGAAGAGGACTACTACGGCATGTTAGAGGAAATAATTGAGCTTAATTACGTCTCGCCGACATTGAAGCGCGCAATTATCTTCAACTGCACATGGTTTGACACGACTCACCGTGGAGGAACCCGCATACATCCACACAATAAAGGTGTTGACGTAAACATCCGTAAAAAGTGCTTACTAAAGACCGATACATTTTTGCACACCAAGCTACACAAGTATATTTCCTTGAGTATCCCAGAGTCAGATGGGCTGATTATGACTAAATGGCAGTGTGTGAGGTCAAATCACCCATTTGGTATGTCGATGAAGATAATGACAAAAACAATAGTCGTATCATCATTCATGAAGCGTTCCAACACGACATTTGAACCCCTCGCATTATTGATGATCCTTCTAATTTAGACAATCTCCCACCTTGACATGATCCAGCTAGAACAATCATTGTCACAGACAATGCTGAAGAAGATTCTAGTAGCAAAACAACAACGCCAAAGGAAGAACTTGATAGCGAAGAAAATACTGAGGAAGATGAGGAATAAATTTGTCTAATATTAATTATTAAAGAATCATTTACATTTATTTAAAAAAGGAAATTAGCGTCCACGTGGATGCTAAACATTAACACGGGACACAGAATAGCGTCCAATTGGACGCTGAAGCGTCCACGTGGTCAGTAAATGACAATAAGGGATGCTAATTAGCGTCCAATTAGACGCTAATCAGAGACCACGTGGATGGTAATTAGCATCCACGTGGTCGCAAAAAAAATTACCTCTATAAATACGTTTCACATTCTCTCTCCTCTCACTTTTTACCTCAAATTCACTTTTAACTTTTACAGTCTCTCCTTCCGGCGTTGGAGTAATGTAAGTATTGGTGCTTTACGTTAAGTCTTTATATTATTATGTTGTTGTTATTATTAAATTCTTTTATGCATATATTAAGATTAGTTTGGAAATCAAAACTACTTTAATGATTTATATTATATTTTTGTATTGTAGTTTATTGAGTTAGATTAGATTTAGTGAATTGACTTTAATTTTGTGAATCGCATTAATTTTGTAAAAATTTTCAGTATCTCTGGTCGTAAAGCTTCTAGTCAGGGTAGGCGGGGTGCACGTACTCCGCGAGGCGAGGCTCCCCCTGCACCACCGCAGGGGTCGCCGCCTGCGCGTACCCCTGCTTGCCCCACACAGTCTTCTCCAGCACATACGCCTGTCCCTCATACTTCTCCTGTGGCGTCCCACTTTTCTCCTGCCCCGTCTGTCGTGCCTCAGCCGATGACTCCTCACACTACTCACAGTCCTTCACACTTTTTTCCCACTCTGTCTTCAGTGCCAGAGATGGCTGCTCCTCACATTTCTCTTGGCTCGGCACATTTTACACCCCTTCCTCTTCTGTGCCAGCTTCGGCACCGACATCCGTAGATTCTGACTTTGATTTTACTCATGATAATTTTGATATCGACGTCACCGCCGCAGATTTTGGATTTGCAGACACCACTACTCTCCCTCATACCGCTCAATCGTGCCTTCCACCTATACGGCCTGACCACGAGGCATCTACTTCCACTTGTCGACCTGCACAGCGACCTTCGCAGTCACGAGTTTTGATCCTGATGCCATCTTTAAGTTGATTCACCGTCCGGATGGCAAGTAAGTAAATTAATATTATTTTATATTGTAGAAAAACTTCACTATTATGGATATATTCATTTAAATAATTATTAAAAATATTGTAGATTGGATCCCAACGCCCAGATCTGTTGCTACTCCACATGGTTCGTCACGTCTTCCCCCGACCCGGCAGCTATGACATTTAAAGAGGCTAGCGCTGAAAGCAAACAACGCTGGTTTGAAGCTTGGAAGGTAAAATATTAATATTATTTTTAATTATAAAATTATTAAGTTTAAGTTTTTATTTAATAAATTAATTAAAATTGTAGCACAATTTTCACTGGAACCCCAAGACTCTGGGATTGATGGAGGCTCAGGTCAAGAAGAAGTGGGAAAAGCAGGCTGCCCGTAGGTACGACGGCATGGTGCAGCGATCGAGGACATCGAAGGGACAGCCAGCTTGGATTGATTCGCCTACGTGGGACTTGTGGATGGCGGTTTGATCGACGCCAGAGTATCAAGCGAGGTCAGCGAAACAAAAAGCGAATCGTAGATCGCGGTCGTCCTTACTCATTGGGGGGTCGATTACACACGAGGAGCATCGCTGGAGACTAATACGTAAATGTAAGTTGGCATTTTTTATTTAGTTTCCTTGTTTTAATTAATTCAAATTAATTATTACATTATACGTAACAATTTTTTTGTTTGATATACTTTCAGGAGGAGCAGCTGGGATGAACAGTTTATCCCCATAAGGTTTTTGTGCAGACGCACACACACCAAGGGCATCCGACCAAGTTCGTTGACAAGAGGTCGGCGGAGGTTCATGTAAGTTATCTTTCACATTTATTTTTCAATTTTGCATTCAATTTAGATTTTTTATTTATAACTTTAATTAATTTGTTGAATCAGTCACACATCCAGTCCGAGCTGACCCAACATTCGTCGTCAGAGGGTAGCAGCAGCTTTCAGGAGCAGTGTGATGCCTACCTCTGAGCCGTAGGCGGTGTCGGGCCTGATGGGTCAGTTTTCTGTGTCTGCACAACTGATAGAGATTTTTATGCCGACAGGATCGCGGATCTTAGCCGAGACGCCACGCGTTATGCAAAGCTTACCCACAATAACCAGCATCTGCAAACTCAAATCGACACACTGAAGAATCGGTTGGCACAAATGGTGCACAAGATTCAGCTATTCTTCTCCAGCCGTGAACCCGCATTTCACGACGCTCCGACGACTACCCCTCAGCCACCTCCACCACAGCTTCCGCCTAGTTCTTAGAATTTTATTTTATATTTTTTTATTTATGTACGAATGTTATACTATATTTTTAATTTTATATATATTTTATTTTATCGTTCTGTTTTTTTATAATATTTTCATTTTTTCATTTCAACTATTAATTTCATATTTAATTTTAATTTGAAAATTAATTTTAAATTGAAAATTCATTCTAAATTAAAATTAATATAAATAAACTATAAAAAAATATTAAAAAATTTATTTTGTGTCAAATCAGCCTCCACGTGGACGCTGGTCGCTAAATAATCAGCCTTCACGTAGACGCTGAATTTATGCAGCGTCCACGTGGACGCTAAATTAGCGACCACGTGGCCGCTAATTATTTAGAGTCTACGTGGTCGCTAAATAGCGTCCACTTGGTCGCTAAATGAATTTAGCGACGAAGTGTTTAGCGACCAATTTTGGACGCTAAATTTGGTGGCTAAATTCATTTAGCGACCAGAATGTGTATTTTAGGGACTAAAAGTTTGGTCTCTAAATTCGTTTTTTGGTAGTGAATGTGTTGGTTTTGGTGGTAAGCTCACTTTAAAATACTTCTTCTGTCCCATTTTATTTGACACAAAAGTGTCATTTTTTATTTCAAAATAAAGAAAATTTATTTATTGATATTTGTTATGCTTGGTTCCAATATTAATTAACAATATTTAATAACGAGTACATAAGGAAAACAAAAGATATAATCAATGCCAATAAAAAATTCTTATTTTATAAAGGAATTCTCTGTTGGAAATCAGACATAATTCTAATGTGTTATTTTATAAACAAATCAATATAGCCTAACATAGATGCATTCCAGAAAATGATTTCATCCGAGAGCACTCATATGAGATTTAAGACCTAAATTATTCTAAGATTTTGATGATTACCTCTTTTGAAGCTTTTATTGTAAAACGTGAAAACAGTACAAAATATCAATATATTTAGCTTTCATTTTTTTGGACGCTAAATCAAAAGTTGGACACCCAAATGCTCGATGCTACAAAATTTAGCATTTTCTTGGACAATAAACATTTAAAGTCCATGTGAACCCTAATTCAACGTCCATGTGGATGCTAAATTCAACGTCCACGTGAAGGCTAAAATTTGATGCAAAATAAAAAATAACATTATAAGTTTTTTATTAAATAAAAATATTAATAAAATATTAAAGTGAATATTAAAATAAAATATAATCTCTAAAATCTGAAATCGTATAATGTACATACAAATAATCAAAATACATGTATACGATTATCGTAACAGGGGAGGGAGGTAGTAGTAGCTGGCGAGACGTGGAACTATTGATTTTTCTGACAGGTGAAGTGGATGCTTCATTATCATGTCGTGAAGCGGAGGCTCCAAGCGAGCAATAAGCTTGAGCTATGCCCTATTTGCTGCAGAAAACTAGAGAAAACCAGTAAGTAACGACAGTAACATAAAACTTACTTTAAGTACAAATAAATAATAACACTATAACTAAAATAATAACGATAGTAATGTAAAGTAAGTAAAACCTACTTAGCTATTTGCTATAGAAAACCAGAGAAAACAAGAAAGTCTAAAGTGAATTGAAGGTGAAAATGAGGTGGAGAAAGAAAATCAACACTTATATAGGCCACGTAATTTACAATCCATATGGACGCTAAATTTAGCATCTACGTGGACTTTAAATTGCAAATTAGTCGCCATGTAGACGCTAATTTTTTGCATTAAATGCCCATGTGGACCCTAAATGTAGTCCATACGAACATTGAACACATTTAGCATGCACATGGATGCTAAGTGCATGCCATTTAGATAGGAAATTTTTCACTCAAATTTGGCATTTAGAGTCCACGTGGACACTAAAAAAATTAGCATCCTTATGGACTGTAAATTGGTGCCCACATAGACTCTAAATGTGGCGGGAAAATTTTTTGCACTATTCATAGGGTCAAGACTTTTAGTGTCCACATAAACTCTAAATTTAGCATTCACGTGGACGCTAAATCTCCCATCCAAAAATTCATGTCACATTGTTCATCTTCCCGACAATATAACTTTCACGTGGACTCTAAATTTAGCGCCTAAGAATTTAGAGTCCACGTGGATGCTAAATGCATGCATTTAGTATCCAAATTTTGGACGCTAAATCTTCAGAATCTTGTAGTGAAATACCACTACCAACCGAAGAAGCAATCAACGAATCCTTCTTCTATAGTCTCACACACATGCAAATAAATTTCGATCCAAAAAGAGTGCTAGCTCTTTCTTCGAATTTCCTTATGATGATTGACTGATAAAGATAAGAAAGAGAAACACGATTTCTTCTTCTTCCTTTTAGTGAGTTGCATGGTCTAGACAAAAATAATAAGAAGAGTTGTCTTCTTTTTTGTCTAAGTAGCATGACTTCCAAGTTTGGAAGAGAGAGACAAGGTAGCACCAAATAGGGAGAGAGAAGCGCGGCACAAGCCGTTAAGGATTAAGTGTTTTCAGTCACCTTATGTCCGTATATAGTTGTGTCTCTCTTAAACCCTAATGCGATAGATAATTAGGTAGTCTTTATTTGATTTTAGTTATAATAAAATCACAATAATATCTTTTTATTTTATTTGATTATCTTACTTAATTAGACATACATCTTAATTAAGGAACCATAATTAATTAGAATACTCTAATTAATAAGACTAATTAATTCAAGCAAAAAACTCCACAATACTGACCATGGTCGTGTACCTCCATCACTGGGCCTCACTATCCATTTGATCTTCTATTTTAGGCCCACATTATTTGTCTAATTAAATTATCCTAAATAGAGTCCTAAAGAAATATCAAAAATGTCCCTTTTAGTAATCTGTTCACGTGTGATTTTATATTTTTATAGGTCCATTGAACTTAGTATTAGGAAATAAAACTTCCTAAAGATGACATATGCACTTTAGCAAGTCATATCGACAATACAAATTGAATGAAAATGCAGTTGACATTTATTTGACTTTATGCAATCTTACATAGTCCATTACCCTAAAATTCCAAAATTACATAAGGCATGGACGAGTCATCCTTATTAGCCCATTCCCACGAGCCTCCGTACAATACTCTCCATTTTCTCAATCTTTTCTTCACTCCTTACTTTAATTTATACTGCTAATAATTTAGGCTATATCAGACTTATACCTACACAAAATTTAGGAAGCACTTTATGACTCATTAAACATAAGGAGAGAGTGTATATGCTCTTAAAAATTAAGCTAAATAGGAAAAATAAGGAGTTTGATGGAAAAATATTTTTGCTTATAGATTAATTACAAGAGATAAAGAGTTGAATAAGGAGCCTGTTGGAAATGCTCTTAAGTCAATTCCTTTCTTGATATCCCAGTGACATTGAACTTGTAGATAAATAATGAAACACAATATAACATTTGGATAAGTATACACTTCTCAGTTCACTGATCAAGTGGGTGATGACATTTTCTCTATCTTTGAGAGTGGGTAATCCATTCACTTCTCTAATGCTCTCTAACATGATGAACTAGTGCATGCCTAACATATCCATACTTGTCACCCTTGTTACGGGCATGTTAGGCGTACATTAATTTATATAGTATCATCTAGAGTTTCATAGAAATTTCAGGTCTAAGAACTCCTATGTAAGATTTGCATAATGAGAACAACATATGACTCAAAACTATAGAGTGTTCTCATTTACAGATCTAATCCAAATACCATGTCCCAAACAAGTATCCATGACTTTTAATTGGTACACTATACTCTCGTGTGCTGTAGGACGGAATCCACTAAGTTAGGAAGAGCATGTTAGTCTTAATTCACTTACTTTTTCCTTAGTGGTGACTGACTAGGAATATTTAGAATATAATCTATCGCTACAAGGTCATATAGACATATTCCTCACATGTCAGCTTAAGCCTCGAGGTTTATATTCATGAAATTTCATCTTTATGTACAGAGATAACAAAAAGACAGAATGTGTGGCCTTAACTATAGTCATAGTCTTAAAACAATGTTTGAGGCTAAACTTACACTAACATACTCATATAAAGTGGGATGGAGGAAGTATGTTTCTTGAGTAAGTTTAACTTGTCTGCTGGTTAAATGAGCAAAAAGTGAATAAAACCTTGAGTAAAATTCAAGCTCTTCTTATCTATGTATAATATTATATGTATGCCAAAAAGTAATTCGGTTAGCTTATTCGGATTTTTTTTTTCTATTTTTTAGAATTTTGTTTTTCAAATTGTAAATAATTATATACATTGATTATTTAGGACTAATTAATTAGCTAAAACATAATTAGATGTTTATTATTTATCTAATTAATATAAACATTTAAATATTATGTTTCCATAAAAATAATTGAAAGCAAAACTGGTAATTAATCGACAATAAAATAAACTAATCTCTAGGCAATCAAACACAGAGGAAAACTTTATTAACACTAATAGAACCAGATTCTTTGATCGTCATTGGCTACCATTCCCACAAACGTATGAAATACGTCAAGTACGAACTCAAATCTGTAACTTCTCCCGGAGTATTCAAAGAATAACCAGTGTAGAACTACTATGGTCTACATCACGGTTCATGTATACTATATTTTGAGAGAACAGAGAAGCGTTTTCTCTGTGAGCATTTTCTCTAAAATGTTCCAAATGAACCAACTGTTAAGGAAATGAATTTTCTTTCTTTTATTTGTATTTTAAACCAAATTACATAATTGGTCCATATCATATAACACCAAATACATTTTTGTCCTTCGTATTCTGCAATGTAATGGGCAGACCTCATTGTCCAACTTCTCTCACTCGCACATGCCGAGAAATTCTCTCATTGTGAAAATTGCATACATATCTTTATACTCTTGTTCAGTGAGGTCACATGACCAATCAACTAAAAGTTTGTCCTTGAATCTCTCTCATCAATTCACCTTTGGCTTACGTGACTTGCCTTAGCTCATTTTCTATGGACACTATTTTTGATTCACTTTGATATCAAGAAAATATTCATATACACTCCATACATTTTTCATGAAAATTGTATAGTGCACTAGAGTTATATGATTCAACATGTGTCACATCAGAAAATGTACTTCCTTTTATTAAATAACATTCCACCATATGTCAAATGTTGAACCAGTAGGTCTCTATCTACCCATTCATTGCTAACACAGTCTTATTTGGAGTTATTGTCAAGTCAATCATTTAGACATGTCTCCCATTATTCAAAAGAGTTATAAGGGTGACATAGAATTCTCTATTTTGGGTCTCAACAATAGTGCAATTAACATTAACTGATAACAGTAAATTTCCTAAGCTTAACACTGACTTGATTAACGGATCAAAATGAAGGACATACCTCGAAGACAACGATGTTGTCAGTCGCCTCCACCTACAACTCATGCATTTAGGAGGAATTTACGCATGAGACTCATTTTACAGCTTTACTACATCACTATGAACAATCCATGGGAAAACACTTGATTTTCTTGATGGTTAGTGTAGAGGCCTGGGCCATGCCCACCGACACTATTTTAATAGGGCCATGGCCCAGTACTCCCAACCACTTCTCTTATGTGTTTGGGACCTTCCCAGCCCACCCCAGGTAGGTGCTTAATGGTTGACATCCTGAGGGATATTAAAGGGTATATCACATGTCAAGGGTTCGAGCCAGACTCTGCCCAAACCTCTGAAGATATATCAACAACCTACCTAGGGTGGGCTGGGAAGGTCTCGGACACACAGGAGATATGGTTAGGGGTACTGGGCCATGGCCCTTTTAAAAGAGTGTCGGTGGGCCAGACCCAGGCCTCTACATAAAAGGTACCTTTTATGTAGAGGCCTAGGCCCAGCCCACCGACACTCTTTTAACAGGGCCATGGCCCAGTACCCCTAACCCATCTTCTGTGTGCACGAAACCCCTGCCCATCACCCTAGGAAGGTTGTTGATATATCCTCAGAGGTCTGGGCAGTGTCTGGCTCAAACCCTTGACATGTGATATACCCTTTAACATCCCTTAGGATGTCAACCATTAAGACGCCAAAATTTACAAAGTCCACTTTTCAATAAAACCGATTTTTTTAAAAATGAAAGTGCACACTATAAATTCATAATCCATACATATATGTAAATGAAATCAAGAGTGACATACATGCATTTAGTTTAAAACCAAACCCAATACAAGAATACTGTAAATATGCAAAAGCTGTTGCTTTTGATTTTAAAACCATGCAAATGCTAAAAGCCTATACTAACATGTGTAAGGCTGTACAAAATGTAAAAGCATGAAATATTTAAAATCTACTAGGAGCCGACCTATCCGCCACGTATCACATGCTCGAGCTCCGTCTAAAATTAAGTCCCAGCAATGACTACTGACGATCTGCACATATTTACATAGTAAAATAGAAGGTGAGGATTTAAAATACTCAGTAAGCGACCCTTATAAGATATTAGACTGTATGCGCAGGGGAACCTCGGCCTCCGCGGCCTAATCTCCTCCAATTTCATAATAGCTTAGGTATACTGATTAACACATATAACAGGCAACTCAAACACATAGTTTTCTTTTGTAAGCCAGAACAAGGAAACTTCGGCCCTTCCAACTTATCCTCCTTATGGCATCCTAACGCCATCTACAACAATCGTTTAGGTGTTTATTGATTTACTTTAAGTGTTTATTCCATCAGGAAACCATCCTAGATCATTAGGGTACTTTAGATATACATTGGGATGTTATTCTGTCAAATTTAAGGTTTTCTGGGCATATTATCGTATGTTTGGGCTTGAATAACGTACGTTATTCTTCCCTAAGTCACCAGTATGAATAACGTGTGTTAGCCTAAAATTAAAGTGGTTTAATATTTATTAACGTATGTTATTTGTAAGACTAAGATTAGCTCTAGAAGGGGGGTTGAATAGAGCTAATGAGGTTTGAGAATTTTTGCAGAAAATAAAAATAAAATGACACACGATATAGAGTGGTTCGGATCAAACACCTACTCCACTACCTAAGTTCCTCACTTAGGATTTTGACCAACTCTTTCTATTACCTCACAGGATTTTCCTTACTTGACTTACGGTTCAAGCTACCTCACAATAGTTAACTTGATTTATGGCTCAAGTTCTACCTAACAACT
>CANYCX011258731.1:0-22189 GCA_948193385.1 Breynia disticha f. nivosa
AGTTGCAGTCTAATTAGATAAGAGTTTCTTGAATTTTATCCTTATCCTTTATAACTTAACCTAGTTGGAATAAAACTAAAAGTCTCAACACTTATCCATATTATGGATGCAATTAACATTAATCTTAAAGTTGGAGGCCAAATGTGTGGGCTCTTACTGTGGAACTCAAATTTAAAATCCATTTTTCCCTGATAACAATATAATAAAAGAAATGATATAGAAATCAAATCTTAAAAATGAAGACATCAAATATATACACGCTATTTATATAAAACCTCAGCCTAACCTGTTTTGTTTTCAGAATCAAAATAAAAGCAGAAGCAAACCAGTTTGAAAAAAACATTCAAACATACAATGCATGTATATACATATATACAAAGTACAAAATGTGAAAATCATCTCTGGAGCTAGACTGGTATCACCTGTCAGTCAACTTACACACCTGTACTTCATACATTTTGAATATTCAAAAGTCATTTCCTGATTTTAAGGTCAAGTGCCTTAATACATGCCATAATTTCTGGTTTGGAGACTATCTTTACCTACCTATGATGTTTTGTCCATAGCTTTTCCAAATTAAAGTTTCCCACACATTAAATCAATAACCTTAAAGTCAAAAATATGCTTCCTTACCATATTTTCTAAAATTGTGTCTCACATTACCTGTCAAGTGTCTTCTTCAGTCGACTGGTTTTCTTACCAGTCGACTAGTCTACATCTGTTCTTCCTGAATTAGCCGTTGCATTCATCTTTTTGAAATTCCAGAGATCCAGTCGACTTGCTCCTACTTGACTAGCATTCAGTTTACTCAAGTAATTTCTTTCTACTTGACTAACTTTCATTCTACTTGACTAGCATTCAGTTTACTCAAGTAATTTCTTTTTACTTGACTAACTTTCATTCTACTTGACTAGATTTCATTCAATTCAAATAAACAAACATTTAAGCAAGATTAAATTCATTAAGTTTATGTTCATTTCAAAACTTAAATCTTATATGAACATCAATGTTCCAACAAGGAAAACCCTAGTTTTTGTTCCAGCAGCTGATTTTAGCAAGAAAACCATCAAATTCTTGCAAGAACCAAACAAGAAAGTTATCTAAGGTAAGAATTGTTCTTCGTTTGGCCAATATTTACATTGAGCTTGTTGAATAGTCTTGTTTGAAATTTAACTGTTGAGTTAGTTGCTGGAAAATCTATTGGAAATTGATGGAGGGTTGGTTAATGCTCTAAGAATGGATTTAAGTGAATGAATGAAAGATTAATAGTTCCTATATGGTTGTTTGATTGTCTAGGAGGATTTAGACAATTTGGCTCGAGTTAGTCGGTGCGGTGCGACTTTGTTTGACTGACATATAGAGATGCCATAGGGATAAAACAGTTAGGCATGCCTTCGTGCTGATTTGTATTTTTCCCCTACACATCATATACTTTATGTTAAACTAAGAATCCTTACTGAATATATTTTATACTCACCCCCATTTATTTTTTAAATGATTGTGCAGATCGTAGGTAGCTGCTGTAGCTGGACGACTTAGGTGATCAGCGTTTCCAGAGATTACGTCAGAGGTCGAGCTCCAGAGTTCATTTTTGAGATTTTGCTTTGTACATACTGTACATTTTTGTATATACACGCAGGATTTGAGTTTGAATGTTTTTCAAACTATTTGCTTCCATTTATGTTTGATATTTAAAATGAAAACAATTTGGGCCGAGTTTTCTATAAAGAGCGTGTATATATATATTCTCTCTCCTCTGTTCTGTTTTTAAATTAGATTTCATATCATTTCTTAATTTATGTTGATTATTAGGAAAAATAGAATTTTAAAAATGAGCCTCACATCATTTATTCAATATTCTGATTTCCACTTACTGAGTATATTTGTATACTCACCCTCTTTGAATGTTGAAATGTTGTGCAAATCGTAGGTAGCTGCATTTGGATCAGAGTTGTGTTGATCAAAGACAAATTGCGATATTGACGAGAGGTCTGGCTCTGGGTTTAGATGTTTTTGTACATATATTGTATATATAAATTTGTTTTGTTTTCCAAACTCTTTACAGCTTTTGCATGTGTGTTTAAATTGAATTTGGGCCTGAGGGTTTTATATAATATTTTAATTTTCTCTCTTATCTCTTTATCATATATTATGATATAATATTGAAAATGGGCAAAAATCAGGTTGTTATTTTAAAAATTTGAACTCCACATTTAGTGGTATCAGAGCAGGGATTGAATTCTCTACGGACTGTGCCAATATATTGGAAAATCTTGTGTGTAGATTTAAAAAACTAAAAATTTTGCAATTGATTTTGAAACAGATGGAGCCTAGAGATGTATCGCCTGATCACACAGTCGACTCTAAAGATTCAGTCGGAGGACAGGGGTCCGTACTAGTATCCCTAATACTTCCAGATCAGCCAGTACCACCTGCGATGCATATTCTCCCATATGACCCTATTTATGCATCATTCTGGGAGATGATGCAGAGGATGATGCAAAATCAGGGATAGTGTTAGAGAGAGAAAGAAACAGAGAAAGGTTCAAGGAGTAAATCAAACTTGAACATTTATAAAAATTTTACTGAGGTATTTGAGGGCACTACAAATCCGGCTAAGCCCGAAGACTGGTTGAGATAGACTAAGAGAATTCTCAATCAATTATAGTGTAATCCAGAGTAAAATTTTAGGTATACGACTTCGTTGTTAGAAAAAGTGACCTGGAACTGGTGGGAGACAGTTTCGAATAGTCAAAAAGATTCTCCTATGTTGAGTTAGGACGACTTTCTGAAGAAGTTTGCTGATAAGTATATTCCTCAGTTTTATCTAACGAAGAAAAAGATAGAATTTCTAGAGTTGAAGTAACGAGACAGGACAATTACTAAGTATGAGGCAGAGTTCACTCGTTTGTCTCGGTACGCTCTGAAGGATGTTGACACTGACCAAAAGAGGATAGACAGATTTGAGAGAGGTCTCAGGTATGATATTCGCAATAGGATTGCGATGAAACCACCGACATATGAGTTGCTGATTGAGACTGCCATCAGGGCAGATGAGTTAGAGATAGAGGGTGACAAAAAAGGGAACAAGAAAGAAGGAAAGCAACAGAGGACATCAGGTTCTAGTTCTTCGCAGTCGTTGAAAAAGAAGAAGTCAGATTCGAGACCATTGCGAGAGACAGGTGGTAGTGTTGGTAGACAGTCAAGGAGGAGTAGGAGGTGGGAGGAATGATTCCAACAGACCTCCCATTTATTCGATCAGGGATATAGGATCTTATACCAATGGAGATATGAGACAATTATACTACAAATGTTATTAGCTGGGACATTTCGCCAGGGAAAGTCCATAGAGACAGGGTCTCAGAGAGGTAGTGTGTCTAGACAGAGTAGTGCAGGTGAGGCTCGTACTATGGTAGCTAGTGACAGTGGTAGAGGTAGAGGTGTATGTGGTTCAAGGTCTACTTCTTGGGGAGGATCAGCCTCTAGGGGTGGAGCTAGTGGTACAGGTACAACAGGTACAACTGGCGGTTCCACAGCACCAGTAGGGTCAGCACCACAGGCTAGATTGTATGCTATGACCCGAGATGAGACAGTAGAGGATTCGGACGTCATCACCGATACTATTTCTATTTTTACTTATCTTACTTTAGTACTGATTGATCCGGGTTCTACCTATTCTTTTATTAGTGAGAGTGTCGTAGAGCAGATAGGGGGTAGTATTGAGCAGCTAGGGTATAAAGTTACTGTAACTACGCCTGCTGGTAGTACTGTGATAGTACGACAAATTTTACGACACTGTGAGTTGAGGATATGGGAGTCAACGTACATGGCCGATTTGATTGTTTTACAGATGGCTGAGTTTGGTATCATCGTAGGGATGGATTAGGTATCCAGGAATCGAGCTACGGTCGACTGCTACTCGAAAGAGGTTGTCATTGAGGTTGATGGCGAGAGACGGGTATTATTCCTTCTGGCCTGATTTTAGCTGTTATAGCTACGAGATAGATTCGAGAGGGCTGTGATGCCTATTTAGCATCAGTGATTGATGTGAATCAAGCAAAGTTAGAGGTACGAGATGTATAGATAGTTAAAGACTATCCTGTGGTGTTTTCAGATGAATTACCTAGATTACCACCACAGCGAGAGGCTGATTTCAAGATAGAGACGATACCGAGCACACCACTGATATCTATTGCACCGTACAAGATGGCAGCTATTGAGCTACAAGAGTTGAAAAGACAGCTAGAGGAGCTGTTGGAAAAGGGTTTTATAGTCAATTAAATAACACAGATGTTCCCCAAGGTGACACACTAGGACGTATAAATCCCTTTTCCAACAGCTCCTCTAGCTGTCTTTTCAACTCCTGCAGCTCAACAGCTGCCATCTTGCACCTCTAGCTTTGGTTGATTTAGGTCAATCACTGATGCTAAATAGGCATCACAGCCCTCTCGAATCCATCTTGCAGCTATAAGTGCTAAAATCAAGTAGAAAGGAATAACCTTCCTCTCACCTACTAACAATACCTGTCTCTGTCCGTCAATCTCAATGACAACCTCTTTCGAGTAGCAATCAACCATCACTTAGTTTTTGGCTATGTAAGTGGACTCACCTATCCTCAACTCACAGTGTCACAAAATATGACTTACTATCACAGTACTACCATCAGACATAGAAACAGCAACTGTATACCCCAGTTGCTCGATACTACCTCCTATCTGCTCTACGACACTCTTGCTTTCAAATGAACATGTGGATCCGAAATCAATCAACACTAAAGTAGGGTAAGTAAATATGGAAATAGTACCAGTAATGATGTTTGGATCCTCTGTTGCTTCATCTCGGGACATAGCATAGACTCTAGCCTGTGGTGCTGACCCCGCTGGTGCTGTAGAACTGCCAGTTGTACCCGCTGTACCTGAGCCACTGGTTCTACCCGTGGAGGCTGATCCTCCCCTTGAAGAAGAACTTATACCCTGTCTGCCTCTACTGATACTATTCCCACTGCCTCCCTGAGGCCCTCGTCGTTGTGGACAGTCTCTAACGAAATTTCCTAACTGCTGACATCTATAACACAATTGTCTCGTGTCCCCATCGGTAAAAGAACCTGTAGTCCTGCTCAGATAAATAGAAGGCCTGGTGGAATCACTCCTCCCACCTCCTGTCCCTCGCTCTGACTGTGTACTAGCACTGCCACCTGTGTCCTAAGGCGGTCTCGACCCTGACTTCTTCTTTTTCTATGACTGTTGAGAACTAAAACCTTTCATCCTCTGTCGCTTTCTTTCTTTCCTAGTTTCTTTATTGTCACCCTCTAACTCCAATTCCTTTTCCCTGATGGCAGTCTCAATCAACAACTCATAAGTCGAGGGTTTCATCGCAATCTGATTGCAAATAGCATACCTCAGACCTCTCTCGACTCTGTCTCTTCTTCTGATCAGTGTCGACATCCTCTAGAGCATATCGAGACAGTCTAGTGAACTCTACCACATACTCAACAATAGTCTGATCTCGCTATTTTAGCTCTAGAAATTCTATCTTTTTCTTTGTTTGATAAAGAGGAGGAGTATACTTTTCTGTAAACTTCCTTAGAAAATCATCCGAAGTCAACACAGGAGGATCTTTCTGACTGTTAGGAACTGTCTCCCACCAATTCCAGGCTGATTTCTCTAACAGAAAATTAGTGTGTCTCAACCAGTCTTTGGCCTCCGTCGGATCTATAGTTCCCTCAAACACTTTGGCACCCTGTTTTCGCACCTCTGCGAAATTTTTATCAATGTTTAGGTTTGATTTGCTACCTGAACCCTTTTCTGTCACTTTCTCTTTCTCTCTCTGATGACCTTGCCCCTAATCTCGCATCATACGTTGCATAATATCCCAAAATGGTGCATACATAGGGTCATACGGGGGAATATGCATCATAGGTGGTACTAGAGGCTGCTCTGGAGGTATAGGGGATGTTGGTGCAGACCCCGATCCTCCTACTGACGCCCTAGACTCGGCTGTGTGATCAGGCGATATCCTATTTCCAGGCTCCATAATACTGTAATAAAAAAAGTTTCAATTTTTTCAGCTTTTCAAACTAGCACACAAGATTTCAAATTAACCAATGAAAATCCTTGGCAAAGTCTGCAGAGAATTTAATCCCTACTTTGATACCACTAAATGTAGAACTCAAATTTAAAACCATAAATGTCTAATTTTTGTAAAAATTCATAAATATATAATCTAGGAGAGAGAAAGATAAATACTTTCTTTTATAAACAACCCCATGGGCCCAAGATATTTATATACACACGCAGAAGAAAACTAGTTTGAAAACTAATCTAAACTACATATATACATAGTATATACAATCCCAAAGTTGAAATACAAATCCCCAGAGCTGGACCTCAATCGTATACGTGACATCCTGGAATTTATTTTATGGAAATGATTATCGAAAATAAGATTTTTCTTATTGAAATGATGAAAAATAAATGATTAAACTTAAGTATATGAAGGTTGATATAAGGGTTATGTGAAATAACCAAGGAAAAAGAGAAATGCAGGAAATCAGCCAAGTACACGTTGTGGCAGCTAACGTGTTGGGCACGACAACGCGTACTTTGTTGTCCACCACGCGTTCTCTGCTGATTCTAGAAAAAAAATATAACTTTGCTTGATTTATCGAACCTTCAAAAACTATCATTTGAACCTGCAGAGAAAACACCAGAGAAGAGCTGAGAATTAAGCAAAGAACATTGTTCTTGAGTGGAGGGATTAATTTAGCAAGAAGAAACTCTAATCTTTGCAAGAATCAATACCAAGTCAATAAGGTAAGGGTTGATAGTTGGTTTATAAGAACTTATAAGGGTTATGCTTTGAATTTAATGGTTGGATTTGTTTGAACTAAAATTGATGCTAGAAAACATGTGATTGATTGAAAGGAACTTGAATAATTCCTTGAATATGATTTAAGAGATGTAAATCATTGTAAGGATGGATTTTAGAAAGATTGGTTCATGAAGGAAAGTTGTGAGAATAGATGGATTAAGCTTTATAATGATGCTTTGATGATTCTAAGTAGAGAATCAATATGAATATAGATAGTTAATGAAATGTATATGATTAATTTTATACAGGAGGATCTGTACAACGTTTGAGCAGGGATTGATTCGGTATTGATATTTTAACTTTACATATACTTTAAGGTGAGTGTTCTTACACTTACTAATCTCATTCGTATTATTATTTCTTATAAGTGAGAATGTAAATTTACTAAGCTTATATATAGGTAAATATATTTGGCTTAGGATGTTAGAAGATTGTTGTGAATTTGTATTACTAGAATTAGATGAATCAAGTTGAGAATAAAATGAATTGGTTGATTTGGAGTTGATTTTATCTATTCTAGTAGATTGAACATGATTTTATGATTTTGATTCAAAATGAAAGGATACTATAAGGCTTGAATTTGAATTCTTGTTTATTGATAATGTTATGTTTTGAACTATATGTCTTGGTTGACATATGATTGATGTATATGCCTTAGTCGACATATAGTTGATTCTTAGTTAATTATTGGAAAGCTTATATTTGCTTTACATTGATATAAGATTGACATATGATTGACATGTTGTTGACAGTTTATACCTGTGTGGTATGTTTTTTGTGTGAGCTGTACTTTGTGCTATATAATGATACGAATGTCATTCATACATTCATATATTGCATAAGCATCTATGTGACATGATATCCTGTGTGGATAAGGACTTGCTGTGTGCTATCCTGGACGTGGTGTGTGCTGTCTGTATTTACGAGCTATATGCTCAGAGCTGTGTGCTCAGGCTATGTGCCACTCCTCTGCTGTGTGCGATAGAGAAATCCCACAGCTGTGTGCTATGGTGGGAAAAAACCCGAGGTCATCCTGTGTGGATTTGCATTAGCATTGACATTGCATACATTTGCATTCATATAATGCTATGAAATCTGTGTAATCTGGATTGCTGTGTGCTTAAGTAAATGAGCTCCTGTGTGGACTATAGATATCTGTGTGATATAAAACCTGTGTGGTTCGTGATTGTTGTGTGCTATCCTGTGTGGATATTGATCTGTGTGATCTTACTGCTGTTGTGTGCTATATTGATGTTATGTGTGAACAAATTGCTTTGCGTATGAAATGGAATTGATATGTAAATAGCTTTATGCTAGATGTTGTGTGCTTAAGCATCAATATTGGATTATGATATTGTATGCTGATATAGATGTAATTAACCTGTGTGGTTAGAAATTCTGTGTGAATTGAATGGATATGTTTATACTGGCATAATCTGGTGCCATAGGGAGAAAGAAATTAGGCACGTCCTCGTGTTGATTTACATTTTTTCCCTACACATCATTTTACCTAAATGAAGCTAAGATTACTTACTGAGTATGTTAAATACTTACCCCGTGTGTTTTTTTAAATGATGTGCAGATCTTATGTAGCTGCTATTACTGGACAGTGACAGAGGTGATCAGAGTTACAGAGCTTTACGTCAGAGGTCTGGCTCCAGGGTTTATTTTTTATTTTTGTTTTGTACATATGTTGTACATATATGTATATACACATAAATTTGGGTTTGAATGTTTTTATTTTGCTTCCGTTTGTGTTTTGGTTTTGGAAATGAAACAGGTTGGGCCGAGTTTTGTAAATAAAAAGCATGTATATATTTTATCTCTCCTGATTTTTAAGATTTGATTTCAATATCATTTCCTGTATTATATTATTTATCAAGGAAAATGGATTTTAAATTTGAGTTCCATAGTATATCGCTCTGTGTCTCTAATCACCACAAATTTGCTCCAGAAGCAGCTACCTACAATCTGCACATCATTTAAACATCAAAGTGGTGAGTATACAATTATACTCAGTAAGTGAAACACGATGTAAATCGAATAAATAAAGTGCAGGGGAATAACATGAGGTCGTGCTTTATGAACACGCGGCATGCTTAAGCCAAGTTTCCCAGTTAACATGTCGTGCCAACTCCAATACGAGCCATGCTCGGTCATCACATTTCCAGGTGATACGGTTGTGCCTACCTTGACCACGAGGGCGTGCTCGTTGTCTTTCCTAGACTACCCAGCACTACGAGGGCGTGCTGGTCAACACGTGGGCGTGCCGAGCTACTGTTTTTACCATTCCAATTCTATTTTCATGTTCTTTGAGTTTTTTTTATATGTTTTGGGTCATACGCACTCCCAATATATCAAATAAATCATATGTGCGCTTTAACAACTGCATACAAACTCATTTAAGAGTAGAATCATAACAAAGCACATCTATACTCATTAAGAACCACATCAAGCATACTAGCTCAATCAACATATCTCATGTCAAGTAATTCAATCCAGCATTCACATAACCATAAGAAATCATTACATGTCAACATGAATGCCATAATTCAAGATGCGCATATGAACACTATGCAAATCGACCTCAAAGGCCCACGACCTAAAAAGGCCACAATCTCATAATCGACCTCGAAGGGCCACAATCTTAAATATGCTCACACATGCTCAACAAAGCAAATCACATGCTTCCATATCAATGGTAAATCTCATACGAAAATCAACCACGACATATAGCCAACAGAGCATGCAAATCAACCATATGTCAATATAATATCAAAATAATATAAACTAACCATCAACATGGTACAAACAACATACTCACACAATTCATACATCACTTATGAATTAACACGAAAAGAATACAATCAAGCTAAGATCATCATGCTCATAAGATATATCATTAGCAAGAATTACAATTCAAGCCTATTTTTTTCCTTAGAACTTACTTATGAGCATTCTTTCATGTTCATTTTTAAGCTTTTTTAAGCTTTTAAGTGAATTTGGTTCAAGGAAAATACCTAAGTGTACTAACACTTATAATAAAAGGATTCACTTATATCGTAAGTGTACAAAACCACTTACCTTGAGTATAGTGAAAATCACACCGCACCGACGCCGCCTCAATCTCGAGCAACGTGACGTCTAGATCCTCCTAGACAAAACAACCACATAGAACCTGTTAACACTTCTTCCCTTTACGAATTTCATAACTGAAACTCTAACACAGTCCCTAACACTAGAATCAGATTTTCTTAGTAAACTTCCTTTTCCATTCAAGCCTTTAAGCTCATTTTCCTTATAAATTCAATGTTTTTAAGCACTCCATATCAAATAACAACTCTCAAGTTATTACTAATAAGTTTTCAGCAATCAAACATAACCTTAACTTTAAAAACATTCATCTCAGCACAATTAAACTGCCTCATATATCCAAAATAAAGTTAAAAGCTTACCTTAATTGAGCTTGGGAGTGATTTCTTGCAAGAAAGATGTTGCTTCTTGCTGAATTCAGTTACTAAAACTAAGTTTAGTGTTCCTAAGCTTCAATCGCTTGCTTAACTCTGAATTTACTTTGTTTTGTAAATGAATTGATCAGCAAGCAGTACTGTTCGATTAATCCCTATCAACATGACCTTGAGCACGGGTCGTGTCATTCGATTGTGTCGCACATTCTCAACACGATTTCCTATTCCATCATGCAGATGTCGTTTTGCCATAATTTCAACACGAGGGTGTGCTTAATTTCTAAGATGAGCATGAGGTCATGCTTCTCATCCATCACAAGTAAGGGGCATGCTCCAGATTGTGCTGTATGGTTTTTTTCCAATTTTTACTAAATTGATCTGATTTGATCCCGTTTTAAGTTCTTTTTCAATTATGTAAATTCCTAAAATTTCCAGGACGTTACATATCTCCCTTACTTAGGAAATTTTGTCCCCGAAATTGAAACGGATCAAATCGCAAAGGATTTGCAATATGGTACATTTTAGAACCTAATATACCATATCTATGCTTACAAATTGCAGCAAAACAGCAAGACCTATAACCGTAGAACAGACCCGTAACCTTAAATATACCCGTAATCCTCGTTGTAACCATTCAAACACATCTCTGCATCGATCTAAGCCTTTCCCTTAAGTTTCACAAATCAAACTAAGTTAAGTTTCTCACTTAACTTACCATCATAACATCAAATCCAATCTAATCATTAGATTAAAACCTCAAACTCGCAAAGATCGAATCATACCTCAAGGTACCGAAGTTGAGTCTGGAAACTGATACGGATTATGTCTCCTCATATCCGACTCAATCTCATAAGTTGCTTCTTTTAATGAATGGAAGCTCCATTTCACCAAAACCATCGGAATCTCACGATTCCGAAACTGTCTCAGCTTTTAGTCTAAAATCTCGACCGACTCCTTCTAATAGGTCAACTCCTCTGAGATGTCTATCTCAGGAGCTCTCAACACATGGCTAGGATCAGATCGATACCGTCTTGAAAGATCTAGGCAAGTTCTAGAAGGGGGTTGAATAGAGCTTGGATGGAGATGGAAAATTTTCGAAGAATAAGAAACAAACAATGAAGAACACATGATTTAGAGTGTTTCGGTGATAACACCTATCCTACTACCTAAGCTCCCACTTAGGATTTTCTCAACCTCTTCACTATTATCACTTTTTAAAGCTAAGTGAGAACTTATTACACACTTGAATTTTGGCTCAAGCAGCCTTACAAAGTGATTTGACTTTCAGCTCAAATCCTACCACACTATTTGATTTGACTTGCAACTCAAATTCTACCTCACAATTTTGATTTGATTTTTGGCTCAAATCCTACCTTACTATCACTCATAATGAACGAGAAATAAGCACTGACAAATGAGTACAAGATGTGCAACTAGTTTGAATGGAAATGAAGGACTTTAGTCAACTTGCACAATTTAAGAAAACAAGCTTTGATCTTTGAAAGTTGAAGTGATTTGATGTTTGAGAACTTTGGAGTGCTTATCTTCTTATGTTTCTTAAGTTGGAGTGGCTTTATATAGTTTCTCTTGAAAATATAGCTGTTAGGCACCCTTGGGCAACTTTTGGAACGAACTTGAAGATGTAATTTTTGCCACTTGGTTAAAATTCAAATTGAGGTACAAGTAAGTTGAAGAATGAGCCCCTGTCATCAACTCACTCTTTACCTCTGGAATATCCAGAACACATAGCCTTTGTCTGTAATACAACACACTGTCGTCATCAAGTCGCTGCACTGTGACCACTTTTCCCTTTTTAATCTTTTTCTTAATCTGCATCAAATAAACATCCTTAGCCTGACGTGATGCAATTTGATCCCTCATCTGAGGTCGAACTCTCAAATTAGCTAACATCTGGTCCTCAACCAAATCTAACTACACACATAACTCTCGTAAAGCAAAGAGGGACTTTGCTATATACATCACTGAATCATCATCCCTTTTTTCTTTTCTGCTCAAGGCGTCGGTGACTACATTCATCTTTCCAGGATGATACTCTATCGTGGAGTCATAATCCTTTAGAAGCTATATCCAACACCTCTGTCG
The DNA here is from genome assembly GCA_948193385.1 of Breynia disticha f. nivosa. Taxonomy (NCBI): domain Eukaryota; kingdom Viridiplantae; phylum Streptophyta; class Magnoliopsida; order Malpighiales; family Phyllanthaceae; genus Breynia; species Breynia disticha. The sequence goes on from CANYCX011258731.1 coordinate 12,441, forward strand.
AAGGTTCAGCTCTCGCTGCGTCATAATATACTTGAGACTTTTGTGACCTGTGAATATCTGGAAAGTTTCACCGTATAAATAATGATGCCAAACCTTCAGATCTTGTATGATCGCAGCTAACTCTAGGTTGTGAGTCGGGTAATTCACCTCATGTGGTCTCAACTGGCGCGAGGTATAAGTAATTACCCTGTCATGCTGCATCAATACACTACCCAATCCAGCTCCAGACACATCGGTATAACCCACAAATGCACCTCCTGGCGAAGGTAACATCAGCACTAGAGCCTCACTTAATCTCTTCTTTAGCTTGCAAAAACTCCCTTCGCACTTGTCATTCCACACTACAGAGCATTCTTCCTCAATAATAATGTCATCGGTCTAGATATCCTCGAGAAGTCTTCGATAAATCGACGATAATAGCCTGCTGACCCAAAAAACTCTGCACCTCAGTCACACTCCTAGGAGCCTCCCACTCCTGAACTGCTTTTATCTTACTAGGATCTAGTCTTACACCCTCAACTGATATAACATGTCCTAAAAAGATAACCTTAGTCATCCAGAACTCACACTTGCTAAATTTAACATATAGTTCTTTTTCTTTTAGTAACTCAAGCACAATCCTCAAATGTCGCCTGTGCTCCTCTCTATCTCTCGAATACACTAGTACGTCATCAATAAAGATAATTACAAATTGATCCAAATAAGGCTGGAATACCTTATCCATCAATGCCATAAAAACTGCTGGTGCATTCGTCAATCCAAATGGCATAACAGTGAACTTGAAATGCTCATATCTTGTCCTGAATGTTGTTTTCTCGATCGAACTATCCTCGATCCTCAACTGCCAATATCCTGATCTCAATTCAATTTTGGAGAATACTGTAGCTCATCGTAGCTGATTTATCAGATCATCTATTCGTGGCAACGGATACTTATTCTTTACTTCACCTTATTTAATTAGCGGTAATCAACGCGCAGCCGCATACTATCGTCCTTCTTACGCACACATAACACAGGTGCTCCTCAAGATGACACACTCGGACGTATAAATCCTTTTTCCAACAGCTCCTCTAGATGTGTTTTTAATTCCTATAGCTCAACCGCTGCCATCTAGTATGGTACAATCTATACTGGTGCTACGCCTAGCATCGTCTCTAACCTAAAGTGTGCCTCTCTCTATGGGCCTGGTAAATTGTCAGGAAACACATCAGGATAGTCCCTCACTATCGGTTCATCTCGTACCTCTAGCTTTGGTTGATTCAGGTCAATCACTGACGCTGAGTAGGCATCACACCCCCCACGAATCAATCTCGCTGTTATAACAGCTGAAATCAGGCAGGATGTAATAACTTTCCTCTCGCCTACTAACAATACTTGTCTCTCGCTGTCAATCTCAATGACAACCTCTTTCTAGTAGCAATCAATCATCACTCGGTTTCTAGATAGCCAGTCCATCCCTAATATGATCTCGAACTCGACCATCCTAAGAACAATAAAATTGGCTAAGTAAATGGACTAACCTATCTTCAACTCACAGTGTCACAAAATATGACGTACTATCACAGTACTACCAACAAGCATAGAAACAACAACTGTATACCCCAACTGCTCGATACTACCTCCTATCTGCTCTACGACACTCTTGCTCACAAATGAACATGTGGATCCCGGATCAATCAGTACTAAAGTAGGATAAGTAAATATGGAAATAGTATTGGTAATGACATCTGAATCCTTCACTGCCTCATCTCGGGTCATAACATAGACTCTAGCTTGTGGTGCTGACCCCGTTGGTGCTATAGAACCGCCAGCTGTACCTGTTATACTTGAGCCACTGGCTTTACCCCTGGAGGCTGATCCTCCCCTCGAAGTAGAACCTGTACCCTGTCTACCTCTACTGCTGCTACTGCCACTAGCTGTTGTAGTATGAGCCTCACCCGCTTGGATAAATAGAAGGCCTGCTGGAATCAATCCTCCCACCTCCTGTCCCTTGCTCTAACTGTCTACTAGCACTGCCACCTATGTCCCGAGGCGGTCTCGACCCTGACTTCTTCTTTTTCTGCGACTGTTGAGAATTAGAGCCTCTCGTCCTTTGTCTCTTTCCTTCTTTCCTAGTCTCTTTCTTGTCACCCTTTGACTCCAATTCCTCTGCCCTGATGGCAGTATCAATCACCAACTCATAAGTCGGGGTTTCATCGCAAACCAATTGCGAATAACATACCTCAGACCTCTCTCGAATCTATCTCTCTTTTTCTGATCAGTGTCGACATTAGGAGCATATCGAGCCAGTCCAGTGAACTCTTCCTCATACTCAACAACAGTCCAATCTCATTGTTTCAGCTCCAAAAACTCTATCTTTTTCTTTGTCTGAAAAGAGGAGTATACTTTTCTACAAACTTCCTTAGAAAATCATCCTAGGATATTTCTAACTGTTCAGAACTGTCTTCCACCAATTCCAAGTTGATTTTTCTAATATAGAAGTTGTGTATCGTAATTTCTACTCCGGATTGCATTATAGTCGGTTGAGAATTCTCTCGATTGTCTCAACTAGTCTTTGGCCTCATCTAGATCTATAGTGACCTCAAACTATTTGGCCCCCTATTTTTGAACCTCTGGAAAATTTTTATCAATGTTCAAGTTTGATTTGCTACCTGAACCCTTTTCTGTCACTTTCTCTTTCTCTCTTTGCTGACCCTGTCTTTGATCTTGCATCATACGCTGTATAATATCTCAGAATAGTGCATACATTGGGTCATACGGGGGAATATACATCATAGGTGGTATTGGAGGCTGCTCTGGAGGTATAAGGGATACTGGTGCAGACCTCTTTCCTCCTACTGAATCCTTGGACTTGACTGCGTGATCAGGCGATATCCCATTTCCAGGCTCCATAATACTGTAATAAAAAACAGTTTTAATTTATTCAGCTTTTCAAACTAGCACACAAGATTTCAAATCAAACAATGAAAATCCTTAGCACAGTCCGCGGAGAATTTAATCCCTGCTCTGATACCACTAAATGTGGAGCTCAAATTTAAAACCATAAATCCTGAATTTTTGTAAACATTCATAAATATATAATCTAGGAGAGAGAAAGATAAATACTTTCTTTTATAAACAACCCCTTGGGCCCAAAATATTTATATACACACGCAGAAGCAAACTATTTTGAAAACCAATCCAAACTACATATATACATAGTATATACAATCCAAAAGCTAAAATACAAATCCCAAAATGGACGTCAGTCGTATATTGCTCTGTGTCTCTTATCACCACAAATCTGCTCCAGAAGCAGCTACTTACGATCTGAACATCATTTAAACATCAAAGTGGTGAGTATACAATTATACTCAGTAAGTGAAACACGATGTAAATCGAATAAATGAAGTGTAGGGGAACAACACGAGGTCGTTCTTCATAAACATGAGACGTGCTCAAGCCAAGTTTCCCAGTTAACACGTCGTGCCAACTCCAATATGAGCCATGCTCAGTCATCACATTTTTAGGTGACACGGTTATGCCTACCTTGAGCACGAGGGCATGCTCGTCGTCTTTCCTAGACTACCCAGCAGTACGAGGGCGTGCTGGTCAGCATGTGGGCGCGCTGGTCAGCACGTGGGCGTGCTGAACTACTGTTTTTACCATTCTAATTCTATTTTCATGTTCTTTGAGTATTTGTTATGTGCTTTAGGTCATATACACTCCCAATATATTAAATAAATCATATGTACACTTTAACAACAACATACAAACTCATTTAAGAGTAGAATCATAACAAAGCACATCCATACTCATTAAGAACCATATCAAGCATACTAGCTCAATCAACATATCTCTTGTCAAGTAATTCAATTCAGCATTCACATAACCATAAGCAGTCATTACATACCAACATGAATGTCATAATTCAAGATGCGCATATAAACACTATGAAAATTAACCTCAAAGGCCCACGACCTAAAAAGGCCATAATAGTATAATCGTCCTCGAAAGGCCATGACCTTAAGGTTTACAATCTCAAAATTGACCTCGAAGAGCCACAATCTCAAGTATGCTCACACATGCTCAACAAAGCAAATCACATGCTTCCATGTCAATGGTAATTCTCATATGAAAATTAACCAAGACATATAACCAACAGAGCATGCAAATCAACCATATGTCAATATAATATCAACATAATAAAAACTAACCATCAACATGGTACAAACAGCTTACTCACACAATTCAGACATCACGTATGAATTAACACGACAAGAATACAATCAAATCAAGATCATCATGCTCATAACATATATCATTAGCAAGAATTACAATTCAAGCCTATTTTGTTCCTTAGAACTTACTTATGAGCATTCTTTCCTTATGTTCATTTTTAAGTGAATTTGTTTCAAGGAAAATACTTAAGTGTACTAACACTTATAATAAAAGGATTCACTTATATCGTAAGTGTACAAAACCACTTACCTTGAGTATAGTGCAAATCACACAGCACCGAGGCCGCCTCAATCTCGAGCAACATCATGTCTGGATCCTCCTAGACAAAATAACCACATAAAACCTATTAACACTTCTTCCCTTTACGAATTTCATAACTGAAATTCTCTAACACAGTCCCTAACACTAGAATCAGATTTGCTCAGTAAACTCCCTTATCCATTTAAGCCTTTAAGCTCATTTTCCTTATAAATTAAATGCTTTCAAACATTCCATATGAAATAACAACTCTCAAGTTATTACTAATAAGTTTTCAGCAATCAAACATTCATCTCAGCTCAATTAAACTGCATCATATATCCAAAATAAAGCTAAAGGCTTACCTTAATTGAGCTTGAGAGTGCTTTCTTGAAAGAAAGATGTTGTTTCTGGCTTAATTCAGTTGTTGAAATGGAGTTTAGGGTTCCTGACCCTCTTGCTTAACTCTAAATTTTCCTAACTCGCTTGCTTAACTCTAAATTTACTCTGTTTTGTAAATGAATTGATCAGCAAGCAGTACTGTTCGATTAATCCCTATCAATACGACCTCGAGCATGGGTCGTGCCATTCGGTCATATTGCGCATTCTCAACACAATTTTCTATTCCATCGTGCACAGTCTCGTTCTGCCATAATTTCAACACGAGGGCGTGCTTAATTTCCAGGATGAGCATGAGGTCACATGTACGGGGCGTGCTCTAGATCGTGCTATCTGCTGTTTTTCCCAATTTTTACTAAATTGATCCGATTTGATCCCATTTTAAGTTCTTTTTCAATTATGTAAATTCCTAAAATTTCCAGGACATTACAGAAATAGTATCCCTACCTGTTTCTAGACTCAACTTTGGGATCTTAAGGTATGATTTGATCTAAGTTGTAGATTATGATTTGATGTTTAGATATTGAATTGATGTTGTGATTATAAGTTAAGTAAAAAACCTAACTTGAATTGCTTTGTAAAAATGAAGGGCAAAGCTTAGATCGATGATGAGACGAGTTTGGGGCTTTGCAATGATGATTACAGGTATGTTTAAGTTTACAGGACTGTTTTACTGTTATAGGTACTGCTGTTTTTACTGCTAATGGGAAACTTAAGTATGGTATGTTGTGTTTCAAAATGTACCATATTTAACTTTCTACGCGATTTGATCCGTTTTAAATTTTGAGGATCAAATTTCTTAAGTAGGGGGAGATTTGTAACGTCTTAAAAATTATAGGATATAAAATATATGAAAAATAACAGCAAACAACACGAGTGTAACGCCCTAAAATTTACATTTTATTAAAAAATTTAAAATAAAATCCGTAGAAAAATGAAGGGAAATTTTTTGCGAACTGTTTAGGTAATAATTTGGTGGGAAGAGTTGGGAGTTAGTTTAAAAAGAGAGCTTAGAAATCCATACGAAATTATAAATTTAGAGAAAATCAGAATCAGGGTAGTTAGGCCGAGTGGAAAAGAGGATTACAAAGTGAATAGTGGACCAAACCCCAAAAGGGCATAATAGTCCAAACTAATTAACCTTCAAAACCCTTTTTCTTCTTTCCCTTCTCCACCACACACACGTTATTTCCCTCCATACTCTCCTTCCATAGCTAAAAACTTTCACCACCATCATTTTCCACGAAAACTTACTGCTAGGGAGTTCTAAAATCGGTTGGTGATCGAATCCCAGTAAGCATTTATCATTTTCTCCTTTAAATCTCGTATTTCTCCCTAACCCTAGATTTCCGACCTCATAACTTTTTCATCCTAACTCCGATTTGTGCAAATAATGACTCGTTGAAAAGCTTAAAATGCCTAATATCCCTTACTAACCATTTTTATGGTAAATTGCTGTTTAGGGACTCAAAATTGCTAAAAGAAGTGGAACCCTGCAAAGTGACGAATTTAACCTTTTCATTACCGGAGTTTTTTTGTGTTTCATTACTTGGGTAAGCTTCCTTAGTGTCCATTAGTGTGTTTTAAGTGTTAATTTGATTGGGTGTTATATGGTGAGGAAGATGGAAACAAGGGTAGGAAAATGGACACTTTGAGTTCACAATAATGCCATTTAGATTGACAAACACTCCAGCCGCGCTTATGTCTTTAATGAATAAAGTGTTTCAACCATATCTAGACACCTTTGTGGTAGTCTTCATTGATGACATTTTGATTTATTTAAGAAGCAGAGGTGAACAGGAGGAACACCTAAGAGTGACTTTGCAGATACTAAGAGATAAATAAATGTATGCTAAGTTTTCGAAGTGTGAGTTCTGGCTAGAAGAGGTTGCATTTTTGGGACATGTGATCTCCACACATGGGGTACAAATGGATCCATCAAAGATTAAGTCAGTGGAAGAGTGGAAGGCTCCAAAGAACGTGATAGAGATTTGGAGTTTTCTAGGTTTGGCGGGCTATTATCAGAGATTCATTCAGGAGTTTTTGATACTCACGAGAACACTGACTAGTTTATTAAAGAAGAATGCCAAGTTTGAGTGGGGTGAGAAGTGCCAGAGGAGTTTTGAAGAGATTAAGAAGAGGTTAACTAAAGCGCCTATGTTGACTCTGCCATCAGAGGACAATGAATATGTGTGTATACTGACGCTTCTGGGATGAGTTTAGGTGGTGTGTTGATGAAAAGTGGAAAGGTTATAACCTATACTTCAAGGCAATTGAGGCCACATGAGCTCAATTATCTGATGCATAACTTAGAGCTTGCAGAATAATTCATGCTCTAAATACTTGGAGGCATTATCTTTATGGAGAAACTTTCAAAATTTTCACTGACCACAAAAGCTTGAAATATATCACTGCTCAGAAGGAATTGAACCTTAGGCAAAAGAGGTGGATTAAGCAGTTAAAAGACTACGATTGTTCGATCGAATACCACCTTGGAAAGGCTAATGTTGTAGCTAATGTATTAATGTTGTAGCTAATACATTAAGTAGGAAGTCACAAGCGCAGGGTGATGCCATTTCTACAATGTAGAATCTTTATTCTCTATGAGAGAACTGCGGTTAGAACTCCAAGTGATAGAAGAGGGATTATTAGAAAACATAACAGTGAGACTGGTAATTCAAGAACAGATTAAAGAGAGGCAAATGGAGGATGAGAAGTTGAGGGTTGCTAAGAAGAAAGTGGAAAGAGGTAGAGAAACCCCCTGTGTTTGACGAACAAGGAGTTCTGCACTATGGGAAGAGGCTGTGTGTGCCTAATTTTTTTGGAACTTAAGGAAGAGATTATGCAGCAAGCACATTCTTCTCAATATTCAGTGCACCCAGGCAGCACTAAGATGTATCGGGATTTGAAACAATTGCATTGGTGGTCGGGCATGAAGAAAGAGATTGCAAAATTTGTAGCAAAATGTTTGATTTGTTAGCAAATTAAGGCGGAACATCAAGCTCTAGCTAGAAAACTTCATTCCTTGGCTATCCCATAATGGAAATGGGAGTAGATAACCATGGATTTTGTGGTTGGTTTGACCAAAAATTCCAGAAATCACGATGTAGTATGTGTTATAATGTATAGATTAACCAAATCTGCACATTTTCTGGTAATTAAATAGGATGATTCCTTGGATAAGCTGGCTGATAAGTATGTGGCCGAAGTGGATAGAATTTACAGAGTGACAATTTTGATTGTTTCTGACCGAGATCCCTTATTCACTTCACATTTCTAGGGTAGTTTGTAGAAAGCTATGGGTACTAGACTTAATTTTAGTACTATCTTTCACCTTTAGACGGATGGACAGATGGAGAGAACGATACAAACTCTAGAAGATATGATGAGAGCTTGTATTCTGGAGTTTAGAGGCAACTGGGATGAACACTTGCCATTGATAGAGTTTGCGTACAACAACAGTTATCATTCCAGCATTAGAATGGCACCCTATGAAGCTCTATATGGCAGAAGGTGTAGAAGTCCAGTATTTTGGGATGTCGAGGGTTTGAGACAGATTGAAGGACCCGAATTGGTGCAGCAAACGGTAGAGAAGGTACAAGTGATTAAGAAGTGCATAAAGGCTGCTCAGGACTGTTAGAAGAGTTACGTTGATCAGCATAGGCGAGAAATCACCTATGACGTAAGGGAAAAGTTTTCCTTAAAGTGTTGCATTGGAGGGGAGTTCTAAGGTTTGGTAGGAGCGGGAAGCTGAACCCTCGATTTATTGGCACTTAAGAGATCATAAAAAGGGTATCACCCTTAGCTAACTAGCTTAGACTACCTGATGAACTCTCTCGACTACATGACATTTTTCACGTGAGCATGCTGAAGCGGTATAGATCGGATCCGAGCCATGTGATTAAGGAACCTGAAGTGGAGATTTTGGAGGATATGACATATAAGGAGGAACCTGTTGAAATCCTGGATCGGATGGTTCACAAGTTACGAAACAAGGAAATTCGGATGGTTAAGGTCAAATGGAGTTTCCATTCCCAAAAGGAGGCCACTTGGGAGGTCGAAGGGGAGATGCGTAGGCGTTGTCCTCACTTGTTTCCGAATCCATGTACGATTTAGAATTTCGAGGACGAAATCTTCTCAAGGGGGTAGATTTGTAACGCCCTAAAATTTACATTTTATTAAAAAATTTAAAATAAAATCCGTAGAAAAATGAAGGGAAATTTTTCGCGAACTGTTTAGGTAATAATTCGGTGGGAAGAGTTGGGAGTTAGTTTAAAAAGACAGCTTAGGAATCCATACGGAATTATAAATTTAGAGAAAATCAGACTTGCGGTAGATGTGTCGAGTGGAAAAGAGGATTATGAAGTGAATAGTGGATCAAACCCCAAAAGGGCATAATAGTCCAAATCAATTAACCTTAAAAACCCTTTTTCTTCTTTCACTTCTCCACCACACACACGTTATTTCCCTCCATACTCTCCCTCCATGGCTAAAAACTTTCACCACCATCATTTTCCACCAAAACCTACTGCTAGGGAGTTTCGAAATCTGTTGGTGATCGAATCTCGGTAAGCATTTATCATTTTCTCCTTTAAATCCCGTATTTCTCCCTGACCCTAGTTTTCCGACCTCATAACTTTTTCATCCTAACTCCGATTTGAGAAAATAATGGCTCGTTGGAAAGCTTAAGATGCCTATTATCCCTTACTAACCATTTTTTTATGTTAAATTACTGTTTAGTGACTTAAAATTGCTGAAAGAAGTGGAACCTTGCAAAGTGACGAATTTAATCTTTTCGTGACCAGAGTTTGTTTTCATGTTTCATTACTTGGGTAGGATTCCTTAGAGTCCATTGAGTGTGTTTTAAGTGTTAATTTGATTGGGTGTTATAT
>CANYCX011258746.1:0-19320 GCA_948193385.1 Breynia disticha f. nivosa
CGGAAAAATATATTCATATATGTAATTGCTGCTGTTGTTCCTTAAGGCTTACTTCACTGTAAAAAGCAAAGGACAATTATCCAGCTAGAAAGAAGAAAATATGGCTACCACTATTGTACTGTGGAATGAGTCAAGAAGTTAGCTCACGTTCTCAGGACGCTGTCATTGTGATCTCTACTTAATAGTGTAGACTGGAAATAAACTTTGAAATGAAATAAAATTCATTAGATTAATGAGGATTAAAGGTTGAAACTCATGAAATTCAATGGATTAAAACTCATAGATTGATGAGGAAGAATTCTTGAAAATTCAAGAATGAAACTCCTTAAGATTAAAGGAGGTAACTCTTAAAATTTAAGGGAAATGAGTTTCATGTTATTAAGTGAAATAATTCTACTTAATTGTTAATCCATATAACTTCTTTTAGGTGCACCTCTAAAAGGGGTTGAATGGAAGAGCAAAACACACAACAAAACCTAAGAACAACAAGTTCTTGAAAGAGTTCTCTGAGATACCATCTTTGCACAGTTCTATTTTCACTACTGCAAGTGCAAATAGGGTTGCTTCATCGTATCCTAGAGGTGATTTGCTGACTCGGTGCAGAATATAGAGCAAATATTCCTTTAGGAAAGTGGCATTGTTACACGCTTTGAAGCTATTGTCTACGCTCTCGGAAAACTTCCCTTTTATAATTTGTGTTGATGTTGATGATATTACAGAAGAGTGAGAGGTGGAGATTGTTGAGATTTTGGGATTTTTAAAAAAAATTTCATCAAATCTTTACATATACCCCTACAACTATTAAAAAAAAGATAATTTGAGTATAATCTTAAAATTAAAATCCTGAATATACATTTTCACAAAATAAAAACTCAATATATGCATTTATTTAAAACAAAATTAAATAAATACATTTTTTAAATTATATAAACAAAAAAGAATATGTCACATAATTAACTTTACTTCATGCACGCCATAAACCAACCCACATTGTTCTTTGTGTACGCAGTCCAAATAAACAAGCTACTAACTACCTACTTTAATTAATTGTAGAGATTGTTGTTGATTATAAGATATTGCACTGAATTTTAGATATATTTCACAAACTGAAATTTATTATTACATCAACTAAAACAACTAAACAAATTAAATCTTCTTTGATTTATATGTGTGCTGAAGAACAAGGTAGTGACACAACTATAAATCGCAGATGGAAATTTACAAAATTAATGAATACATGGTTGATTTCAGTTCATTTACAGGGACTGAAGCTGAAGCAAGACTAGCTATGGTGAAGAAGCATCAATCATGTTTTACCTGCCATGGCCAAACTCTGCAGCCTATTTGATTGTTCTTTAATCAGTTTATAGGTAGAAGGGTATTCCCAGGGTATGAAAGAAAACTGGTCGCTGTATTCGTCTACTCCTTCGACTAATAACTGCCAAACCAGAGCTCCCGCGCCAGCCTGCCTCTCCTTCGCGGACTCATAAATTTTTTCGTACACAATTTTCAACAGAACATCCCTATCGTACACTCCCTTCTTGTTCAAATGCCAAGTAGAACCCACTTCTGTGAAAAGCACTGGTTTCCCCAGTACAGAGTTGCCGTCACTTATATGAGACTCCAACCAAAGAGAGAGATAATTAGCTTTGGCCTCTAAATCAGCATGTGGCATCCTACAAAACAACATGGCAAACAAACTTAATGAATTGTAATGTTCCCAGTCAACTCAGCCATTCAGCGTCTCAATTTATTCACTATTAATACATTGCTTCGGTTCCAATATATAAGAGGGCCTTAATCTCTTGAACCACTGTATTCTATATGAACTGTATTCTATATGAAGTTAGACAAACTTGCTAATCTGCAACTTATTCCCTAGTTGTCTCCTTTCATCATTTGATGAATCCTGAAGGAACAGAGACAGAAGCAAGTACTGAACTGCACAAACATAAAGTTTAGAAAAAAAAAAGTACCAACCAGCTATCAGGGTACGCATGAACTGAAGCAAAATCAATGTTCTCTACAGCAGAATTTTGAATAAAATCTGTTCCAAGTGACGCCGCCCAGTCTCCAGGGTTCACTTTTGACTTGTTACCCAGATTCAGGCTATAGAATCCTTCTAAACCAATGGTGAGCATATGTTTCTTATCCAATGTTTTGATAAACGCAGCCATTTCTGTGATCCATTCCTGCCAATGTGACAGCCGAAAATTTAGTTCAAAACCTCCTTGATATCCATAAAACATTTCTTGATTATCAAACCAAGATTCTTTTGCTCAGTCATCTTGTAACTTGAGTTCTCAATCAAGGGTAATGACTCCACTTGAGGGCAAGTAAAAATGAAGCTGAATAATTCTTGAAACAATGGATATTCTGTCAGAAATATACTGTATCCACAAGTTACAGCCAACACCATCTGACAATTTTAGTTTTACTACAGTTTAACAAATTATGTCAAATCGAAGTTGAATAGATTACCTGAAGAACAGAAGCAGAAGAATTGGATGCACAACGAGGCTCATTAATTAGCTCCCAAGCAAAAATTGCTGGTTCTTCCGAATACCTAACGCCACTCAAAGTGTTCCTTCTCATAAGAATAGTCTGCAAAATACATGACAAGGAAAGAATTTGAATGTGATAATAATGCTAAAAAACAATTATGAATTTACATTTTTCCAATCTTGAAGACATAGAATGAATTTACTGCAGCTTCATCTTGCAAATTCTAAACACAATTAAAAGGCAAGATGTAAGAATTCATACAAGAAACTAGAATAAATAAGATCTAATGCCCAGAGGATTAACGTGACAATCACCATTTACAGTATCTTACTTTGACATAGGTCTTGTAGTAATCTTTTATAGTCGGGTGAGAAAAGAACAAATCATCTGAGGAAGACACATTGATTCCAGCTTCTCGTGCCCATCTCACATACTGAGATTTTCCACCAAAAGCATTCAAATTATTCACAAGGCTAAGAATCAGCCTCACACCATGCTTCCTTGCTTCAGCTATCACAAAGTCTAACCCCTACAACAGCATAAATACACATTTAAGAAATCATCCCTTATTCAACCAAAAATCAGCACAATTAACTTCTTGTATTGCCAACGCCATTAATGATACAGTATCTGCACTTCAAATTCTTCTCACACTAATGAATTAAAAGCTACAATCAAATTTCTGGATAAAGTAATCACAATTCTTTCCAAAAAGATCCCATATTTGAAATTGCAACACATTATAAACTCCAAACCCTCAACTAAGAACCATGAAATGAACCCAAAAAAGATAAAATCAAACCCGAAAAGCACGTTCATTGAAAACACCAGGAGAGAGTTGCAAAGCATTAGGGCCATCACCATCACTAAAAGCCCAAGTCCTACAAACAGTCAAACCCATTTCAGAACCTTTCTTGAATATCTCAGAAACCTTAGACCTGGAATCACCCCACGCGCTAACCTGCATCAGCCAATAAGAATTATAGCCATTGATATAAAAGGGAGTGTTTTGATGGTGAGCATTGATGAGGATGAATTGGGTTGAGTTGTTGGTGGATACAAAGCTCATTGAAGGTTGCCAAAAGTGGATTGGGAAAGTCAATTTGTCAGTGAAGTTAAGGAAGAGAAGAGAGAGTAGTGAAAGTATGCCTAGGAATGGGTAGACCCTTGTTTCTCTCCATTGTTGAGACTCCATTCTTGGATTTCTTGCCTTTGTTTTGACAATATATTTATGAGATTAATGAACTTGTCGGTGAAGTGCCATTCCCTCTCTCTCTCTCTCTCTCCCTCATACTCTTCTTCTACGCAAATTAATTTGTCAAAATCGGTTATTTGGTTTTTTTTTTTAAGTTAAAATCGTCATATTCATTAAAAATACCACCAACAAACAATCTGATTTGATCACTATAAAAAAAAAAACAATCTGCTTTGATCACGGAGCTAGACATTCATCGTTCTTAAATTATGTCTTTAAGTTTGAATAAAAAGAAGAATTAGTTTTTAGGTTTATTTTATGAGTTTTAAAAATTTATTTTTTAAATTTGTATTTGAATTTCATTATCAAAATATGCTTATAAATATATTTAATGTTTCATGCAAATCAGAATAACAATTTTATAAATAAGCTCTCCTTCTTCTCACACACAGAACAATCCAACAAATTGGTATTATATTTCTTTTGTTATTAAGGAACATAAGAGTATAACACAAAAAAAAGAAGAAAAAACACCACACTATATCCATATACAAAAGAAAACTATGTTATCTTTATGAGAGTACAACTCACAACCACAACTAAAAATACAACTATAACTACAACCACAACAAATACAACTACAAAATATGTTCATAATCATGACATAATCTATGCCATGGAACTACTACAACTACAACCACGACCACAACGACGATAACAACAACAACAGCGATCACAACAACGACTGCAACAACGATGACAACAACAAAAACTGTCAACATATCTGTGATGACAACGACAAAAAAAAGATCAAGAATGTCACCACAAAAAAGAAGACCATTCAACGGCAAAGTAAGTCTTTACAACCATTAAAGATAAGGAGGAGTATTAAAATTATGCCTTTATGTTTGAATAAAAAGAAGAAGTAGTCTTTAGGCTTGTTTCATGAGTTTTAGAAATTTATTTTTTAAATTTGTATTTGAATTTTATTATCAAAATATGCCTATAAATATATGTAATGTTTCATGCAAATCAAAAGTATAATTCCATAAATAAACTCTCCTCCTTCTCACACTAAAAAAAATCCAACACTTTCAACTAAATTTAACACTTCTTTCATTTTAATCCTTTTTAGTTGCACATCTTGTAATTACTAGTAACTGATCTTTTTTTTTTTTAAAAAAATAATTCTTATGAGGTAAATCAAATCACTATTACAAAGTTGCTTGAGTCAAAAATTAATCAAACTGTCGGTTTGAAAACATGAACCACCAGTTTGGAACGATCTGTCCATAAACTGTTGATTCGAAATGGTTGGTTTGGAACCGTCGATTTACAATTTCATGATTCATAGAATCGCAACCAAACATAAAGGATTCTGACAATTTTGATTCCAATTCACATTTCACACCTCTAACATTCATAATCAGAATCGCTGGACAAAAGACGGGCAATGATTTATCTAAAGACCGTTATTGTATATATTGTTATCTTTTACTAAAAAGTAGATTACACTTGAATTTTACTGAAAAGGAAAATTGGCACATAATACGCGTATTCGTATTCGTATACACTACACATTTAGCGACGAACAAATCCATCATGGCTGACGAAGAAAACGCTGCAAACATCTAAACCCCAAATACTCTGCACAAAACTTGTCCATCTCATCTCCACCTCTCTCTCTACTCACTTCCTCTTCCATCCCTCCCATTATCTCGTCCCAATCCCTCAACATCGGCCCACCATAATATGGATCCCACTCACTTCCTTCCACTTTAGCTTCGCATATTCCATCCACGATCTCTTGTAACCCAACGATCCTCCGGCTCACTTTTCTTCTCGCATCTCTCACCGTTGGGTCAAACCCTGGGACTGAGTCTAGCTTTAGAAGTAAACCCATTAAGGTTTCGTTGATTCTTAGCTTTTCTTTGGGGTTGGTTCGGATAGTGTCGACTGTTTCTTGGCGTTGAATTTGGGATTGGAGATGGGTAGCTTCTGAATTGACGGCGGAGATTTGTTTGTAGAATTTGCGGGTTATGTGGGACTTGTATCTTGATTGGATCTTGATGGCAGCTGAGTTGGATTCATGGAGGTTAAGTTTGATGGGTGAAGGTGGTGGGGAGTTGATGGGGATTTCAGTGGTTTGGAGAGGAGTGGTGGTGAGGTCATTGTAATAAGTGTAGGTGAGAGTGGTGGTGGAACTGAAACTAGAGGAGTTGAAGTTCATTTCTGAATGTTGAGAGAGAGATAGAGAGAGAGGTGGTGTGGGTGTGGGTGTGGGTGTGGGTGTGGGGTTTAAATGGCATGTGGCAATGAATGGTGTGAGCAAGGGTTGCACTTAAAACGATCGTGGCGGTAACGATAGTGTGTGGATAGGTCAGTTCGAGCTGGGTCCCTGTGTTTTGTTTTGCTTTTTATCAACAAATACATCTGCTTTTTGCACTTTGTTTTGTTTTCAAGATTATCAATTGAATATGCTGGTTGAATTATTGAATCGATCACCGGTCATTTTTACTTTTATCTCGAACTATAGTAAAAACAAACCGACATTAAATCGGTTTTGTTTTATTGATTATCAATCTGTTTTTCAGTTCGATTGCCCTATGACAAACTATTTGACAGTTTTGCTTGATTTGACAATAATAAGCAGATTGACCACAATGGGAAAAAGCAAAGCAGCAGAGTTTGAAGTACACTTCTTATGAGCTGATACATAAAACACATCATCAAATTTAACACAGGTGTGATGGAAGAATTTTCCCTTCCAAATCCAATAATGTATCATCTTCCTACAATAATTTCCAATTTTAATTCAATATCTAATGAATGCAGCCAGTAAAAGATGTAGAAAGAACAAAAATCACGATTGGATCGCATATCTGTTTGACTCTTAAGATGCAAGAACTCTTTAAAAATAAGTATGGTTGAGAAGAACACAGGGAGCAACTTTTCAAGGAATGACATTCAAAGATGCTAGCGAATGAAGGATTATATTGGATAGATATGCAATTTTTACAAATTGATTGAACATCTGCAAATTCGGAGTATGAAGAATGAATAAATAGTAAGATAGAAACCCTTCCAGGGTGATGAATGGGTGAATTCTTGGAATTTCACTCCCACTTGAATACATTCATAATATACAATTACAAGAAGAGGAAGAAGAAACCACTTGAACCTCACAATAAATTACTATCTACCCAGA
Organism: Breynia disticha f. nivosa; assembly: GCA_948193385.1. NCBI lineage: Eukaryota > Viridiplantae > Streptophyta > Magnoliopsida > Malpighiales > Phyllanthaceae > Breynia > Breynia disticha. The sequence continues at coordinate 6,909 of CANYCX011258746.1, forward strand.
CTTGTCAGGTTCCTGGTTGAGATGTTTCCATGAGAGGTTTCTTCTTCAAACCATTACTTTGTCTTGTCCAAAAAATGCTGAATGACACCTGTATATTGCTATGGGAGAAGTTCAAAAATAATATGCATTATCTTAAACCAGAAGCTGACGGGTTCTGCTCAAAACCTCCGGGGACAAAAACAGGAAGCTGGTTTGATGTTGAATCTCTTTTGAATCTAGATTCCCTAGGCAAATTCAGCGCCAATCTTTGATTGCCCTCTCGCAAGTTCAGAGTTCCTCCATTTCTAGCACCATCCCTTGTCGGGATACTCAAAAGTCTACCACCGAAAAATATGAAATCCCCCGTGTACATCAACTTCTCGGCCGGCTGTGCTGGATTTAATGAAGTTAAGGGCTCCTGCTGTGGAACTGTAGATTTACGACCATGGTTGTTGATTTCCAGACTAGAGTTTTGTGATGCTGTTTGTGCGGCCAATCTGTTCCGTCCTTCGGTAGCTGTTGCAGGAACTGATGCATACCTTCCAGCCTCTTGGTCCCAGACAACAGAAGTCCTTTTGACATCTCTGATGAGAAGAGAAGTAGGTGGTGCTGAAAGAAGTAGTGGATCACTACTACTTGCTTTCGGCATGATCTTTTCATCAAAACCTGATGCAGGATTACGTAATGGGTTTGTGCTAGTAGAAAATGGTGCCCTGGAAGCTCCATGATGATCAGTAGTCGCGCTCGGGACAAAAGCTGCTGGATTGAGACGACCTAAACCATGTGTCTGTGGAAGTGGACCGAGTGTGACGGACTCGTGAATGTGGCTCGGGCTACTGATGCTACTAACACTTTGAGTTCCAGTTTAATAATCATCTCTGCTTCCTTGACTGGGGGCAAAAGAGTTTCCCAGATGAGATAATTTGAGCTCATTCTTGATTTCTTTGTTAGCACCCATGTCTGTACTAACACTACTTCTGACACTCATGTTACCACTAGAGCTATAATCCGCGTCTGGTAAACGGTGGTTGTCAACAGGCTTTAGAACAGAGGAAGATGCCCTGGCTTTAGCTGCTGCCTTCATAGCCTCAGCTGAATCAAGTTTTGCAAGTTTCCAAGCGCTGATTTTGATAGGTCTTTTTGGTAACTTGCCTCTTTCTGCAGCCCCAGCTGAATCGGGGTCTACAGTAGATGGGACCATTCCAGGCTCAAGGTGAGGTATAACTTCATCCTGACGCCAAAATCTTAACGTTTTAACAGAAATAAATACCAAAACACCATCTTGTATCCATTTCACGAGCTAAGTATTAATTCCAATCACAAATGATTAAAGGAAATGCATCATAAAAGCAAATATCAATGTTCTAAGTTAAATTTTCATTTTGACAAGTGATCAATAAAATTAGTATGTCGCCACATGTCAATAAAGATATAATTACTAAATTTATTACCTGATAATCCACAAAAACTCTGGGAGGGGTGCACCATGCCCCTTTGTATTGCAGGCCAAGAGAGCTTCCACCACTAAACCCAGTTGTAGCTGGTCCTGATGGAGAGTAAAGGACATTTGGTAGTTCTTCGTCCACAGACGCTCCAGCAGGTGCCTCACTCATCGCTCTCATTGCTACCACATACTCATATGTTGTAATACCCTAAATTGAGAAGTACAATTCAGCCAAAAATAATTTGAGAAGCACAATTAAAATAAAAAACAACCAGACTATCTTAGATCCACTCACTCTCAGCAACTAATACGAGCTCTAAGGAAGGAAACAAACCTTTCTAATTAAGATCATATGGAAAAAGAAGAGTTCGCCCAGAGGTATACAAGCCAGGATGGAAACTGCAGTACATATGGCCACAACGGTCGCAAAAGGGGCTCGAGAGAAAACATTTCCAAGTGTATCAACGATTTCAGCATTCATGCTTTTTTTGTTAACAAAACAACGCACAAGGACAGCAATACCAACACCAGCTTCGAGTACAAGCTGTGAGAGAGTAAAGAGAGATGCTATCATTTTAAAACACAGGTCCAATCAACAGAAAATATTAGAAAGCATGCACAAGTATCATTTTAGAATAGCCATCACATATCACAAAAAGACCTTTAATACATACCCACACAAGACTGGTAGCCATGAGCGAAATGAAAGTCACATAATTTTTGTACCCCACGCAATTGTTAAGCCACTGCAGCCACGCCAAAACTGAGGTTAGCCATGAGAAATCAATATTATCATGTTATATGATGTAGAAGCAACATCAAAACATACTCGGCAATGGTGATCAAAACCATCAACACATTTGTCACAACTTCTGCAATGTTTGCTGAATTTGTGCACCTGAAACATCAAACTCTCATCTTAACAAAGATAGCCATTGTACCAATTTTTACTTGATAGAAAAACACTCCTTTCGACAACAATATGCCAATTTATTACAGATCATCCTAAATGAAAATGGGTTCCTGTTGATAACAATCACATGATTTAGAAACTTTGATACAAAGAAACTACTAACAAACATGAATTAAACTTTGAGCAGTTAAAATTAATTTTTCATACTTAAGCTACCCATTATGAAAAACTCATGTACCCCCACTAAAACAAAGAAAATAATGGCATTGAATAAATAAAATATACAAAAAGGGAACTCATAAAATAGAACAAGGTTGTTCTCTAAATAAATTTAGTACCTCGGCATTGCACAACGTACAAAACAGAGCATCTTCACCACTACCCTGTTGCTCAGCAGCACTATCCTGTTTCCAGCAGTCTTCATGAACAAACAAGGCACAGAAGATTCCTCCAAGGAAGCTACAAGATCTATTGTTTGTCGGTTGTGTTGAAGCATCTACTGTTCCAATTTCTCCTATTGATCCTTTCATGCTAGAGTTAGCTGGCCCCATTGAACTTCTGGAAACTGATGATGGTGAAGAATGTACGGTGCTAGCGATTATATCACCTTTTCCTGGAAGATCCTTAGATAAAACATCATTGCTGTTTGGTTTATTTGTCGAGTTGATATTGAACCTATGCATAATGCCAGGGTCTGCAGGATTTATTGCAGTACACCGGATATAAAGAATAAAAACAAGGAGAACCTGCATGGTCATTAAGGAAAATATAGAGAACAGGTTAAATCTCAGCAAGAAGTTCTGTTTTCCTCTCTTGTTTGTTCAATTTACTGAAGTGGTTAGTCGTTATAAAAGAAAAATAGTTTCTGAAGAGGGTGATAAAGCATAAGAAAATGGATTATAAATCCTACATTCCAGAAGAATAATCAAATAGTTCAACAAAAAAATACAAAAATATTGTAAACAAAAACTTCACAGTGCCTCACAAGGTATAAGAATTGGCAGACGCACATACCACAGGAGAATACGTGCCAATCAGTGCATATTCCCAGATCCGACCTCCAAGAAAAGGAGCAAAGAAAGCATAAAACGCAATCACCAACAAGCAGAACACAGTGATTGCAACGACCTGCAGGAACTTGGAGAAATCAATCATAATATCTTGGGATAGAAGACATTAAACATATGAGTTAAATCACTAAAGAAAGATCATTGCTCTCAAAAGTTTTAAAAAAACTACATGGAGTTACTACAAACTACATAGAAGCTACATTCACGTAAACTATGGAATCACCTCAAATCTCTACAAGAACAATCCACAAAAGTAGCAGCAAAATGTTTAGCATGAAAAGTGGTGTACAGAACTATAGATACTACGAAGAGATATAAAAATTCTCGTTCATACCCCTGTTTCGTAAAAAGGAAATCTCCGATCATGCGATATTAAAGTTTTTTTCCAAATAATCTTGACAAAGGATGAAATAGAAAAGACATCACCAGACCTAGTTAATGCTCCACCTGAACCTGGGTCAAAATTCTTGACAATTCAAACAGCGGATATCCGCAATTCACACTTTCATGCCAACCACAACCAGAACATACTATAACATGTATCATCTTAATAAGATAAGAACAAATGATATATAACTAAGCAAACTATTCAATTATGCTCCACCGACGGTAAGTCTCTGTAACATCTTTCTTCTTCCTATTCTAACAAAATCCTACGAAATGCTCGATAAATTAGTAGTTACAAATCTCTACATTTATCACCTTCTAATCACTCTAAACATCTTCTCGCAGATCTTATTTCTGCAGGTCAATCATGAATTTCCTTTCACTCCACCACCAATGGAAACTAAGAAACAAACACACTGCAATATTTTTTTTATACCAATATCGAGAAAACATGTGATACGACATGGAAAAGAACTATCTAACGAACTACTTCTCCTTTTGAAGAGGAATTACTGGCAGCACAATCGTCATAATTAAATGATTCCCCCCGCACAAAAATTCCATTACCACTTAACAACTCTAAGCTTAAGAAATGAGCTAAATTGAGAACTAAATTGAACAATGCGGAAACTAAATTAATAAAAAGAAGTAAGAAGTAAAAATACCTGAAAAGTGTGAGCTGGAAGTTGCCATCCATGTTTCCGCACCATAACTCCACACAAACAAACCCTAACCAAAAATCCACTTCACTCTTTGTATCCAAGAAACAAATTATTACAAAAAACCCACAAGCAAAAACAGAAAAAAAAAAGAATATTTTTGGAATAAATAGAGTGAAGTGAAAAAGACGAAAAAGGAGAACAAAAATGGAGAAACAAAAGTCCAAGTGAAAACACGAAGTGAGAAATGAGATGGTTCAGATACAGCAACTAAAATCACCAAGCGCGTAAATCAACTGGTGTATGATTGTTCTAAGTTAACTAGAAATCTCGAATTAAAGTCCTTCTGTCCAGTTCGAACGAGTTTTAGTCTGAGTACCCAACATAATTCGCGGCTCAGACAAAAAAAATACAGAAACTGACAAAAGAACAAAGCGTTGACAATATACAGACACTGTAGGGAAAGATAAAAGTGAAGTGAAGATTTGTTGTTTTATTACTTACCTAATAACCACTCAAAAAAAATAAAACCTAATGCTTCATATAAATAAATATATATCTATACTAACTACTAAAAAATAAATTTTGGTGATGTGATAATTTTATATAATTTTGAACTTCTTTAATTATTTTTTTTCAGATTTTTGCATTACAAATAATCACTACATTTTCAAATTATTAATTGGTAACATTTGTATCATTTCAAATTACAACATCATTCTAAATATTTTGAGTCAATTATTTATCACAAAAATGATAATAAATTAAAACTTGTATGTTTATCTATAAGATTATTATATTTTACTAATTATAGAGAAAGTGAGAACATAGATACATTAAGAGACATACATTAAGAGACATGTATTAGATTGATCCACAAAATGAGAATATTATATAATAGTGTGTAACGCCCTGAAAATTGATAAAATTAATCTATATAGAAAATATATTAAAACAGAATTGAATTGGAATGAAAATCGAAAAAGTGTTGAAAACAACAAAGGAGCACGGGCTAGAGCACGACCATGCCAGTGGGCGTGCTCGTAATTGTTGAACAAATTCAGAACGATCTCGTGCACAATCAAACTGGAACTCGTGCCAGCAAGCACGACAGGACCCGTGCTGAAGGTCGTGTCGACTAGAAGTTTTAAGAAGAAAACCGACTAACACTTTTTTATTGAACAGAGCACGAACAGAGTTGAAAATTTGAGAGAAAACCTGTAAGAAAACCCTAAAAAACTTGCTGGAGTGATTGAGAGTAAGAAGGAACTGATTCTTCGCGAAATTGAAGTGATAAACCTATTAAGGTAAGGATTCTAGGCTTATTGTTGAGTAAGCTTATAAGTTCTAGGTTGTGAGAAATTTTGGAAATGATGGAAGGAAATTGATTTAGCTGTTGAATGATGATAGTTAGCTGAATTTGAGTTAGTTGAACTCATGTGGATGAATTAGAACATTTAAATCATGATAAGATTAGAATTAGGATAATTGGTGATTTGGAAAGTAAAGGAAGAATCCAAGAGCTTGATGATTTAGATGCTGTAATTGAAGTTTATATATATGAAAATAGTTATTGACAATCTTGTATGATTATTTTCGTATAGGAGAAGCTTTACGATATTTGGATCGGAGTTGAGCCACGAGGTCGACTTCGCGTATTTATCGAGGTAAGTGTCGTTTACACTTACCATTGTAGGTCTTGCATCTGTATGGTAAATCATACTTGAGAATGATGCAAATATGCTAAGATGGTAGCTAGAATGTGTCTTAAATGGATTGTTTGATATGAATGCTAAGTTGGGTGTTCTTGATTGATATGTGTTTTGATTGCTTGTGTGAGTCTTGATGCTACTATGAGGTGGTTATTATGAGTTTGATTATATATTTGTATATAATCCAACGTGAGAATCCTTGTATGAAATTGAACTAAGGAAAACAATGTCTTGTTGTATGGATTATGATGAATAGTATGTTTATGCCTTTTAATGTTCTTATTGCTATCTGCATATGAACTATGAATTGTGTGAAAGGCATAGATTGATATTGATGATTTATTTATGCTATGCACTATGGAATATATGGTTATTGCCTATGATGTTCATATGTGATATGTTATGAACTATGAGAGTTATAGTGTGATTATGCATATCATGATTTGGTTGAGATTGAGTGGCCTTAATGAATGCATTTGATTCATTCATGTGTTGCATTAGCATTGTATGTAACACTTGGCCGTGATTGATTCCGAGAGAGATCTCAATGTCGGACCGGGCTCGATGATGATTCTGAGAGACATCTAGATGTTGGTCTGGGACCGAGGATATTTCAGGCGAGAGCTCAATGCCGAACTGGGTTCGATGCCAAATTGGGTCCGAGGGAAAAATGAAAAAGAAAAGAAAAGAAAAAAAAAAGAAAGCAATACTGCGGAGCATATCGCATGTGAATTGCATTTTCATTCATTTGCACTTCATAATTCGTTCATACTTGATTGAGCATTATTGTGGATGCTATGTGATGGTATGAATGTTAAAATGCTTAAGTAATATGTTAATGCTGATTTTGGTTGTTGAGTTAAGATGATGTTGTGAATGTTTGTAACTTATGGGATTAAGCATATGTGAATGCTTGTACTAATGGTTAAGACATGTATGATATAGCTTATCTGCAAGCATTTTTGGCTTGATTATGTGTTCAAATGGAGTGAAAGTACTTAGTTTTGGTATTTGAAATGTAAGGATATGTTGTGCCTTGCTTAAAAGTTGATTTGTGCAAAGTTGCCTTAAAATGGAAGTAAAATGTGCATTTTCGAGAGTTAGGACGACCCTCGTGCTGATAAGCACGCCATCATGCTGAGACCATGTTAAAAACCACGACCTCGGGCCAGAGCTGTTCTTGGCAGATGATGAGCACGACCCTCGTGCTCAACACGGAACGACTGTGCCACCTGGAAAAATAACTGTTCAGATTTTAAAACGGAAACTACAAACAGAATTGAGTAGAGATTAATAGGGCAATTATCCCTATTCATAATGTACTTAAATCGTAATAAGAAACGATTACTTATGCATTAAATACTTTGGTAAGTGTGTAAAAGCACTTACTGAGTATTTAAAATACTAACCTTTGTATGTGACTTGTGATAATGTGCAGATCGTAGATAACTGCCAGCCTCTGATACCTGCGGTGGACTGAGAGCAGAGCGATACGAGGTTTTGGCTCCCAGATTTTGATATTTTGGATTTTGGATTTGTATATATTTGTATATATGTTACATGCATTTTGGTTTGTATTTCAAACCTTGTTACAGTTTTCGCATGTATGTATTTGCAAATAGATTTGGGCCGAGTTTTTGAGTAATGCATGTATTAATTATATCGTCTTCTTTCTTATTTGGTTTAGTTTATGAAAAGTCAATTTCAAAAGATAAATGGTTATTAAAAGTTGATATTTATTCAAAAATTATGGTTGCAAAAACGAGTCTTACATAGTGTAAGTTATAAGTATTTCTCATGGTATTTCTTAGATTGGTACCTTATACTTGAAGTCTGTATGTAATTAAGCTAAATACTAGTATGCTTTGACAAACGCATAATGTGCTCACAATTGAGTGACAAACATAGATATGATTGAACAATCGACATTCACCACAAAGGCTTGCATGTAACTTTTCCCAACCATTACGTGATTCTGTTCATGTACCGACCAACCAGATATGGTCTTAATTAGCAACCACATAATATTTGCAACCACATGATCGCTAAATTGTGCATGTTTGTGGTAGGAATAATTGCGGACACGTGGACAAAGAGTTAATGACCACGTGGATGCTAATATAGCAACTATACGGTCACTAAAATTTTAGTGACCACGTGATCATTAAATTTTATATCAACGACCATCATAAATCTCAACGACCAAGTTAAATTTTATCGAGCACTTTAAGCAAAAAATTTACCCATAAAATTGGAGTCTATACGGTCGCAAAGTGTGTGGTCTATAATATTTCTTTCTACAAATACACTTTCCTTCTCCTTCACATTTACACAATTTTTAGAAGTAGTGCTAAGATGATGACATTTCGTGAGGTGTTATGGAGAGTAAGTCCGTTAGAATTTTAAACGGAAATTATTGTAATTATTTAGTTTATAAGTTAGTTTTTTATTATATGTTGCAAATTAATATTCTTGTTTGTGTAAGTTATAATCGTAATTTTTAATTGTGTATTTAATATATGTACTAATGAATAAAAAATAAATTTATTATTATTATTTTTATTTGACATTTAATTTATCTTTAATATTAAGCTTTTAATATCATTTAGTCTGAGATAAATATTTTTATTAAGATTGTGACTACCAAAAATTTAGTGGGTGCTAAGTTATTTACTGACGTCATGGTTAAAGGAGACAAATTAGTTTCAAATAGTGTTCAAAGGAACTATGGAGTATTTACAGCATTCATGATAATATTAGGCAAATATTTCATTAATTTGGATTAGAATATTATGTAACAACCGAAAGCATTACAGAACAAAAACTTTAAATGCTCACTTAAAGAAAGTTAAATCAATGAGAGATCATTAGGTGTCCAACTTTACACGATGCTAATATAGTGTTGAAGTTACATAAGGATATGTTTGTTTGCTTAAAAAGAAATAAATTCTCGAAGGAGTTTTAAATAAACAATCATTGTTTTCTCCATGATAGAAATTGAATTTCGTAGCATACTCGGAAACATTAAATCATCTTAATTTAGTTGCGCATGAACTATGTGTACTTGACAATATTGAAAGGCCACTAAAGTCATTAGTGATAGTTGTTAGACCAAAGGTGATTAACAATGCAAATCCGCTCTAAGTTTTGATATGATTGAAAGCTTTGTGAATTTAATAAATGTAGTGTGTAGGTTACAAGATGCAAATAGAGAAGATGAACGTTGGTTACAAATTCTAAGTACGGAAATACTTGAGTAAAGAAAAAAATCAGTCAAGTAAGGGAAAACTACGTAGTACCAGTCAGCTGGTATAGATGTCAATCGACTAGAGTGCTGAAAAATCAACAAGGAGGTTAGCAACGGCTAGTTTGGGGACCACAGCCCCAAACCAGTCGACTAGGAAGGAGACTAGTCGACCGATTCAAACCTCTGCCACCAAAACAGAACATAAAGCTTCAGAATGACGTGGGAAGATCAAAGGACAACTTTTTAGAGATTTCAAATTTGAATTCAAGTGCAGGTAAGTCAACTTATGTGTGTTTCAATTGACTAATGTGTTTTGCAGTACAGATCAGCCGATTGGGATTGAGATCAGTAGATTGGAGGTTAGGATTTTGGAATTCTAGAAACCATTGGAGTGCAAACCAGTCGACTGGGAAGTATACCAGTCGATTCAAGTCCAGTATAAACCAGTCGACTGGGCAGACTGACAGTGGGCAACTTAAAGTGATCCATGACAAAGTACAACGGGCAAAAATAGAAGAGGACATATAAATAGAAGTAAGGAGAGAAGAGAGAGGTTAACACAAGCATTGAAAAGCTATCATCTTTATCTTTCAACCTTGAGCTCTCATCTTTTTATTTGTGGTCTTGATTATTCTTGTGTTCTACCTAGAAGAGTCTTCTAGAGTGAACTAGTATAGTGTGTGAGGTTTGATTTGAGCCAGAAATCATATTGTGTAAGCCCTCTTGTGGGAGAAATCATGTGTAACAAGAAATATAGTGGATTGTTGAAAATCCTAAGTGGGAGATTAGGTAGTGGAGTAGGTGTTGTTCACCGAACCACTCTAAATCTTGTCTCATTGTTTGTTTCTTGCATTAACGTTTTTACTTGCAAAAAATTTGAAACTTTAGCTATTATTCAAACCTCTATTCAGTTCCCCCTTTCTAGAGGTTTCTTGGACCCTACAATTGGTATCAGAGCTTGGAGCTCATTTTTTAAAGCTTAACATCCTTGAGTAGAAGATCCAAGAATGGCACAAAGAAATTTTGGAAACTTTTCTGATTTTGGGGTAAATCCAAACTGCCCTCCTCTCTTCAATGGCACTAACTACTCATCTTGGAAAAACCATATGAAGATACACATCAAGTGTGAAGGAATCAAGTATTGGAAAGTCATTATTCATGGTCCTTATGTTCAAAGAAATGACAATGGTAATTTGAAGGATGAACTTGACTATAGTGATGAAGATTGGGACAAGGTCTAAATCAATGCTAAAGCCATGAAGCTCATTCTTTGTGCACTTTCTACCAAAGAGAAGAATCGAATGGGAGCTTGTACAAGTGCCAAAGATATGTGGGATGGACTAAGAGTCACTTATGAAGGAACTAATCAAGTGAGAGAAACCAAGATTAACATGTTGCTTCATAAGTATAAGATGTTCACCATGAAGGATAGAGAATCAATAAATACCATGCTTGATCAGTTTGGTGAGATCATGAATGGATTGAGTAGTTTGGGAAAATCCATGAGTGATAGTGAACAAGTGAAGAAAATACTTAGGTTGCTACCTAAGGAGTGGGATTCACAAGTCACCGCCATTATGGAATCAAAGGATCTCAATACATTAGGATTCAATGATTTGGTTGGATCTTTGATTAACTATAAGATTATCTTGAAGACTAGAGGTGGAAGATCAAAACCAAAGGAGAAGTTTATTGCTATGAAGGCTAGTCTACCCTTGTATGAAGAAAGTGATGGTGACATTCTTGAAGATGAAAAGGAGGATGAGGAAATGGCTCTTTATTCTAGAAACTTGAGGAAATTCAAGAATTTGATGAATTCTAAAAGGAAGGAAGAGGTGGAGATAGGAGAAGGAACTATAACAATGATAAGAGGATAAGTGGTGATGATGACAAGAGGAACAATTCTAATGATGGTTGTTTCAAATGTGGCAAGAAGAGGCACTATGCTAAGGAATGTAAAGTTGGATCATCTTCAAAGCATCAAGTGAATGAAAAGTATGACAAAGGAAAGAATGAGTCCTTTATTGCTAGTTGGAGTGATGATGAAAAGGAAGAACATGGAAATGAAGAGACAAATCTAGCTCTTATGGCCAAAAGTCACCACTCTAATGATGATGAGGATGAGGTATCTTCAAACTTTTCTATTGAATTGAGTGATGATGATGATGATTTACTTGAGAGTGACTTGCATGATGTCTATATAAAATTGCAACATGATTTTGAAAATGTTCTTAAGATGAACAAGAGGCTAAGGTAAGATAACAAGAAACTAGTGCTTGACATTGATGCATTGAGTGGAAAATTAAATAGAACAAATGAAGTTGAACATAAGGATGTCTTGTATGATACTTGCCTATATAGAGAAATGGAACTTACCAATGAGATTAAGAGTCTTAAAAATGAATTTTCATATGTGGTAGGTGAATTCACTAGTGGTAATGAGAAATTTAAAGAACTACTCTCATTACAAAGATACTCTATATCTAGAAATGGAATTGGTTGTGATTCATATAATAAGAATTCATCCTTAATGACTAAATTTGTAAAAGCAAGTAAGATTGAGAATGAGAAGAGTGACATACCTACTTGTGATAGATGCTTAAAATTTGGACATAGTACATATACTTGTTCTAGCTCGAGAAGATGCTTGAAAGTGAGAAAGATTTGGGTTGTGAAAGGAACCATGGTACCAAATATGGTTCATATGACTAACACTAAAGGACCCAAGTTGGCTTGGGTACCAATGAAAAGGAAAAATGTTTCTTTTGAAGGTACCAAGAAGTGTGAAGGCTCCACCTAGTACATGGTATGTGGATAGTGGATATTCAAGGCACATGAGTGGAGATAAGAGTTTGTTTGTGGACATCAAACCTAAAGAACATGGATATGCGACTTTTGGAGATAATAATAAAGGTAGAATCATTGGTATTGGTAAAGTGGGTAAGGAACCTTTACCAACCATTGATAATGTTCTCCTAATTGATGGTCTTAAGCATAACCT
>CANYCX011259063.1:0-10114 GCA_948193385.1 Breynia disticha f. nivosa
CATAGAGTCCCGGACTTAGTTTTGATAATGGGAAATGTTTTAAAATGATAAAGATTCATTTTCAGGAGAAAAGTTGGAAACAGTGGAAAATTAAAGTGGGTTCAAGTTGTAGATAACGCACGTTATTCATGGAATGCCCAGATGAAGAATAACGTACATTAATATTGAGGAAACATACGTTAATTGGATTAACGCACGTTATTCAGGAAAATAACGCACGTTAACCTTTCGGGCAGCTTTTTGTAAAGTATGACTTTTTAATTCCACAACGGCTATATTCGATTCCAACTGTCATATACACTCCTAGAGGCTATAAATAGATGGAAAACTCAGAGGAATTTAACAACACAACTTCAGAAACATTCTAGCAATCCTAGTTTTCCATTCTTGTGATATTTTGCTTAATTCTTGAATGATTCTTGTAAAGCTTTGTAGAAGATAATTCTGAGTGTTAGTTCTTGGAACTTAGGGATTACCGAATTGTGAGTGTGTGTTGTAAATCTTTCGTGGAAAGATCCTTGTAAAGAGTTATCACTTAGCTCGAAAGTGAATTTTAGTGAAATCGTTGAAAATCCTTAGTAGAGGTACTGAGGTAGTGGAGTAGGAAAGTTTAGTTTCGAACCACTCTAAATCACTATGTTAGTTGTCTCTTGTTTTCTTTCAAACACCTTCGTTCAATCCAAAATTCCGCACGAAAAGTCGAAAAAGAGGGAAATACGATTCAACCCCCCTTCTCATATTTCCTACAGTGCCCACTCTAGCACGAGGACGTGCTCATAATCTTTCTTAGATTACACAGAAGCACGATGGGCGTGCCGAGCTTCTGGTTTGGTAATTTATTTTTGGTTCAAATTCAATTTCCAGCAAACAAGTTGTTTTGATCAGATAATCATACCAGCATACTTTTGGTATAATAAGAACAATGTTTTTGAATCAAAACACATACAACATACACTTGTTCGCATTTCACATATATCAAGTAACAAAACTAATCCAAAGCATAATACACATGAATTCTCATCATGTAACTCAAAAATCAATCATGCCAGCATTCATAAGTCAATAAGCAAGAATCAAATATAATACAATGAATGTCAATCTCAAATGTGCATATGAATGTAATACAATCACATGCAAATGCCCGGGTCTTACTTTCTATTTTCTTTTCTTTTTATTTTTCCATCTGCTTCTCATAAGCATCGAGAATCTCTCTCGGCATCGAGAATCTCTCTTGGAATATCATCGGTCCCAGACTGGCATCGAGAATCACTCTCAACATCGAGAATCTCTCTCGAAATCATCCTCATGCAAAGCCTAGGATATAGGCCCAGTGTCACACAATCAAGAAACATAAATGAATGAATAATGCATTCAATGGCGTCAATCAATCTCAAGTATGCTCAAGAATCAAGCAATCACATGCTCCATATATGCCATAAAGCAAATATAATGCATTCATACAAGCATACCAAATCAATCACATATCAGCATCATATCATCATGCCATCTCAATCAAGTCATGCTTATAATAAATCGCCAAGAAAGAATCAAATCATGAGTATAAAATTCATTAAAACATAATTGTGGGCATTTCATTTCTTTCTCATCTTTTAAGCTGTTAAACTTATAATTGTTTATTTAAGTTCATTAAGAACCATTTATCATTTCATCATAAGCATAAGGATGCTTATGAAATCACATATGCGTAAACATAAAGAATCATAAGTGTAAGAATCATTTACCTAAATTTACGTGCAAAGTCGGTGCGAGTGCTAACTTTGATCCAATTTTTGTCTAGATCCTCCTAGACAAAAACAACATATGGAGGTTGTTACTTATTTATTAACTGATTTCACAGCAAAATTCATCAAATCAGCCCCTCATATATTCAAGTATTCATCACAGTATCTTCCTTTTAAACCCTTTCTCATCAAAAACATGATTCATAAGCTTTAATCCATTTCAAATCTATTCATCAATCCTCTAACAGTTTCTAGCAACTATATTAAACTCTAAACCTCATAACAACAACAATTCTGCAAGCTCAATTCACTCTTCTATGCAAAAGAAGCATAGTTCTTACCTTAGATGAACTTGAGTGTTGATTCTTGTAAGAAATAAGTTATTTCTTGCTTAATTCAGTTGCTGAACATATCTAGGGTTTCCTATGATTCACCTGCTAGCTTGTTTTCTCTATTTTCTATTTGGTAAAGTGAATTCAGTAAGATGCTGACACTGTTCCATTAAACCCAACAAAAACGGCCTTGAGCACGGGTCGTTCTAACAGGTCGTGTCGTGCTTCTCTGGCATAAGTTCCTGTTCTGTCGTGCACGAGATCATTTTGTAATAAATTCAAAACGAGGGAGTGCTTATTTTCCAGGATGAGCACGATGCCGTGCTTATCATCCTCCCTGAGTAAGAGGGTGTGTTTGTGCTTGTGTTGTCTGCTTTTTTCCAAATTTTTACCTAAATCGATCTGATTCGATCCTATTTTAAGCTATTTTTCATATATTTTAATTCCTACAATTTTCAAGACGTTACAAATCTCACCCACTTAGGAAATTTCGTCGCCATAATTTAAATGGATCAAATCGCAAAGGATTTGGAATATGGTACATTTGAAATCCTAATATACCATATCGCAAGTCTTAATTCTACAGAAAACAACAGTACAATAGCAGCAAAATAGAGTCAAAACATACCCATAATTAATATCGCAAAGCTCCATACTCGTCTCATCATCGATCTAAGCTTTGCCCTTCATTTTCACAAAGCATATCAAGTTAAGTTTCTCACTTAACTTACAATTATAACACCAAATCAGCAACTAAAAACACCATATCCAAAACCTCAAACTCGTAAATATCAAATCATACCTCAGGATCCTAAAGTTGAGGCTGGAAAAAAATAGGGATACTGTCTCCTCATATCCGACTCAACCTCTCAAGTCGCTTCTTTAGGTGAATGGAAACTCCATTTCACCATATCATCAAAATCTCATGATTCTGAAGTTGTCTTAACTGCCGATCAAATATCTCGACAGGCTCCTCTGTATACGTCAACTCATCAAATTCCTCTATCTTTGGAGCACTTAACACGTGGGTAGGATCTGATTGGTCCCATCCAACATAGAAACATGAAACATATCATAGAGTCGGGACAACTCATCTGGTAGTCTCAACCTGTATGCAAGTGGCCCCACTCGCTCAATAATCTCATATGGTCTGATATACCTAGGACTCAATTTGCCAAGTCTCCTAAACCGAATAACACCTCTCCAGGGTGAAACTCTTAAGAAAACCCTATCTCCGACCGAATACTCTATCTCTCGGTGATGTCGATCGTAGTAGCTCATCTGATGATCCTGGGTCGCTTGCATACTTCTTTTCACAACATTAATCTTCTCGAGAGTTTGCTGAACCAACTCTAATCCTTTTACTGTCGCAAACCTTCAACATCCCAGTAAGCTAGACTACGACACCGTCGCTCGTATAGAGCCTTATAAGGTGTTATCCCAATGCTAGAATGGTAGCTATTATTGTACGCAAACTCAACCAAAGGTAAGTGATCGTCCCAATTACCTCTAAACTCTAACACACACGCTCGGAGCATGTCCTCAACTGTTTGAATTGTTCTCTCTGATTGACCATCAGTCTGTGGATGCAAAGTCATGCTAAACCTCAATCGAGAACCCATTGCATCCTATAAACTCTGCCAGAATCGCGATGTAAAACAAGGATCACGATCAGTCACAATCGAAGTAGGAACACCATGTAACCTGAAAATCTCAGCAACATATAAACTGACTAGCCTATCCAACGTATCATCCTGTCGGGCAGCTAAAAAGTGAGCTGATTTTGTTAGTCGATTTACTATCACCCAGATAGCATCATGACGTTGAAACGTCCCTGGTAACCCAATAATGAAATCCATGGTGATCTTCTCCCACTTTCACTCTAGAATCTCTAGTGGTCTCAATTTCCTGGCTGGTGCTTGATGTTCTGCCTTGATCTACTGGCAAGGTTGACATCTAGTGACAAACTCAGCTATACACCTCTTCATATGCACCCACCAGTACAACTCTCTCATATCTTGGTACATCTTTATACTATCTGGATGAACTGATAATGGTGAAGAATGAGCCTTAACCATCAACTCGTTCTTCAGCTCAAAAATATCAAGCACATATAACCTTTCTCGATAATGCAATACACTATCATCATCATGTCGGTGAGGAGTAGTTACCTGTCCTTTCTCAAATTTCTTCTTTATTTGTATGAGATGATCATCCTCAACCTGACGCGATGCAATCATCTCTCTCATCTGAGGTCGAACTCTGATATTAGTTAACATCTGATATTCGATCAAATCCAACTGCACTCGTAACTCTCGCAAAGCAAACAACAACTCTGCTCTATATGTCACTGAATCATCATTTCCTTCTCCTTTTTACTCAAAGCATCGACGACTACATTCGCCTTTCTGGGATGACATTCTATCATGCTGTCATAATCCTTAAAAAGCTCTATCCATCTCCTCTATCGAAGGTTTAGTTCTCGCTGTGTCATAATATACTTGAGATTTTTGTGATCAGTGAAAATCTGAAAAGTCTCACCGTATAAATAATGACGCCAAACCTTCAAAGCATCTATAATCACAGCTAACTCTAAATCATGTGTCGAATAGTTAGCTTCGTGGGGTCACAACTGTCATGAAGTATATGCAATCACTTTGCCATGTTGCATCAACACCTAACCCAGCTCCAGAAGCATCTGTATAGACAATAAATCCACCTCCCTGTGAAGGTAACATCAACACTGGAGCTTCAACCAGTCTCTTCTTCAACTCGTAAAAACTCTCTTCGCACTTGTCATTCCAGAAAAATAGAGCATTCTTTTGCAATAAAGTGTCATCAGTCTAGCAATCCTCGAAAAATCCTCGATAAATCGACGATAATAACCTACTAGACCCAGAAAACTCCGAACCTCAATTACACTCTTAGGAGCTTCCCCACTCCTGAACTGCCTTTATCTTACTAGGATCAGGTTTCACTCCCTTGGCCGAAATCACGTGTTTTAGAAAGATAACCTCTGACATCCAGAAGTCGCACTTGGTGAATTTAGCATAAAGCTCTTTTTCTATCAGCAATTCAAAGACAATCTTCAAATGTCTCTTGTGCACATCTTTATCTCTCGAATACACCATAATATCGTCAATAAACACCACAACAAACAAATAAGGCTGGAACACCTTATTCATTAATGCCATAAAGACCGTTGGTGCATTCGTCAACCAAATGGCATAATAATAAACTCGAAATGCCCTTATCGAGTCCTAAAAGCTGTCTTTGCAATCGAGTCCTCATCAACTCTCAGCGGCCAATATCGTGATCCCAAATCAATCTTGGAGAACACTGTCGCTCCCCATAATTGATCTATCAGATCATCTATCTGTGGCAACAGATACTTATTTTTCACAGTCACCTTGTTTAGTTGACGATAATCAATGCACAATTGCATACTACCGTACTTCTTACGCATAAATAACAATGGTTCACCCCAAGGTGAAACACTCGATCATATACACCCTTTCTCCAACAGCTCCTCTAGCTGTCTTTTCAACTCCTACAGCTCAACTGTTGCCATTTGATATGGTGTGATAGATACTGGTGCTGTATTCGGTATCATCTCTATACTGAAGTCTACCTCTTACTGTGGGGTTAATCCTAGTAACTCGTCAAGAAATACCTCAGGATAGTTGCGTACAATATTTACGTCTCGTACCTCTAATTTTGGTTAATTCAGATCAATCACTGGTGCTAAATAGGCTTTATAGCCTTCCTGAATCAACCTCACAGCTAAAACTACTGAAATAAAGGAGGAAGGAATGACCTTCCTCTCACCTACCAACAATACTCGTCTTTTTCTGTCGACCTCAATGACGATCTCTTTTGAATAATAGTTGACCATAGCTATATTTCTGGATAGTCAGTCCATCCCTAAGATGATCCCAAACTCAACCATCTTCAAGACAATCAACTCAGCTAAGTACATCGACTCACTAGTATGTAACTCATAATGCCAAAAGACGTGTTGCACTAACACTGTACCTCATACTGGCTTCAACAATGAAACTGTATAACCTAAAAGCTCTATACTACCTCCAATCTGGTCTACCATGCTCTCGCTAACAAAGGAACATGTAAAACCTGGATCAATCAATACTAAGGTAGTATGTGAAAAGATAAGAATAATACCAGTAATCACGTCTGGATCCTTTGCAGCCTCATCTCTGGTCATGACATAAACTCTAACCTGCGGCACTGACCCTGATGGTGCTGCTGCCCCGCCGAATCCTCTGGCTGTACCTGAACTACTTGCTACTCCCCTGGAGGCTGATCATCCCTTAGAAGTAGATCCTAAACCGCATCCACCTCTACCTCGGCTACTACCACTAGCTGCTGTAGTACGAGATTCACCTACACTACTCTATATAGAAACACTGCCTCCCTGAGGCCCCTGTTGCTGTGGACAGTCTCTAGCAAATTGTCTTGGTTGCTGACATTTATAAAACAATGGTATTGTGTCCCTGTCGGTATAAGAACCTGTATCTCTACTCAGATAAATAGGAGGCCTGGTTGAATCACTCCTCCCACCTCCTGCTCCTCGCCCCGACTGTCTACTAGCACTACCACCTGTCCCACTATGTGGTCTTGAATATGACTTTTTTTGTTCTGTGAATGTTGAGAACTAAAACCCGAAGTCCTTTGCCACTTTCCTTTTTTCCTGTTTTCTTTTTTGTCACCCTTTGCCTCTAATTCCTCTACCCTGATGGCAGTCTCAATCAATATCTCATACGTGGGCAGTTTCATTGCAATTCTATTTCTGATATTGTATCTGAGCCCTTTCTCAAATCTATCTCTCCTTTTTTGATTCGTATCCATATCCTCTATAGCATATCGAGACAGTCTGGTAAAATCTGCCTCATACTCAACAACAGTCTTCTCTCATTGTTTCAGCTCCAAAAACTCAATCTTTTTCTTATTCTGATACAAAGGAGGAGTGTACTTATCTGCAAACTTATCTAGAAAGTCGTCCCAAGTCAACACAGGAGGATCTTTCTGACTGTTTAGAACTGATTCCCGTCAGTTCTAGGCTTTCTCGAGAAGAGAAGTAGTGTATCCTAGGTTCTTATCAATGTTCCGATTTGATTTGCTTCCTGAACCTTTCTCTGTCTCTCTTTCTTTCTCTCGCTGACCCTGCCTCTGATCTCGCATCATTTTATGCATCATCTCCTAGAGTAGTGCATACATAGGGTCATACAGGGGAATAGGCATCGTATTTGGAACTATAGGATACTGTGGAGGTATCAGGGATGCTGGTGAAAACCCTTGTCCTCCTACTGAGTCCCTGGACTCGACTGTGTGATCATGCGATATATCATCTCTAAGCTCCATAGTACTGTAATCAAAAATAGTTTCAAACTTTTTAGCTATTCAAATCACCACACAAGATTTTCAAACCACATAGTGAAAATCATTGGCCCAGTCCATAAAGAATTTAATCACAAAATTTTAAAACAAATATCCTGAATAACCCAAATTCTCATAAAAATATAAAATAATTTCAACGAAGAGAGAGAAATAAATATGTATATATATAAAACCCTTGGGCCCAAAAGTCTTTACATACAAGAAGAAGCAAAATATAGTTTGAAAACATATCCAAACTAAAATATATACATAGTATGTACATCAGATGTACAAAACCAAAAGCTGAATCCTGGAGCCAGACCTCTATAAATATCGCAACAAGCCTCTGATCACAAATAGCTCCAATCCAAGTAACAACTACCTACGATTTCACATCACTTAAACAATCCAGCAGGGTGAGTGTACAATTATACTCAATAAGGAAATTATAGAGTATCGAATAAATGAAGTGCAGGGGAATAACACAGGTCGTGCTGGATGAACACGGGGCATGCTCATGTCATTCTTCCTAGTTGGCACATCATGCCATTTTCAACACGAGATGTGCTCAGAATTAATTTCTTAGTTAGCATGGGTCGTGCTATATTAAGCACGAGATTGTGCTTGTATCAAATTTCCAGTCAACGCACAGTGTTGATCTAGACACGAGCCATGCTCGATCATATCTTATTCAAGTGGCATAGGTCGTGCCCACTCTAGCACGAGGACGTGCTCATAATCTTTCACAGATTACACAGCAGTACGTGGGCGTGCTGGTCAGCACGATGAGCATGATGAGCTTCTGGTTTGGTACTTTATTTTCAGTTCAAATTCAATTTCTAGCAAACAAGTTCTTTTGATTAGATAATCATACCACCATACTTTTGGCATCTTAAGAACAGTGTTTTTGCATCAAAACACATACAACATACACTTGCTCGCATTACACATATATCAAGTACCAAAACTCATCAAAAGCATAATACACATGAATTCTCATCATGTAACTCAAAAAATAATCATGCCAGTATTCATATGTCAATAAGTAAGAATCAAACATGCTATAATTAATGCCAATTTCAAATGTGCATATGAATGTAATACAATCACATGAAAATGCCCGGGTCTTACTTTCTCTTTTCTTTTCTTTTCATTTTTCCCTTGGCTTCTCGCCAGAATCGAGAATCTCCATCGGAATATCATTGATCCCAGACCGGCATCGAGAATCTCTCTCAAAATCCTCCTCAGGCCCAATTTAGGATATTGGCCCAGTGTCACACAATCAAGCAACATAAATGATGAATAATGCATTCAATGGCCACAATTAATCTTAAGTATGCTCAAGAATTAAGCAATCACATGCTCCATATATGCCATAAAGCAAATCTCATGCTCTCATCATGTTAAATCAACAAGGCATATACTCAATATGAGCATACCAAATCAATCACATATCAGCATCATATCATCATGCCATCTTAATCAAGTCATGAACATAAAAAATTGCAAAGCAAGAATAAATCATGCTTACAAAATTCATTAAAACATAATTATGAGCAATTCATTTCTTTCTCATCTTTTAAATTGTTAAACTTATAATTCTTTATTTAAGTTAATTAAGAACCATTTATCATTTCATCAAAAGCATAAGGATGCTTATGAAATCACATATGCGTAAGCATAAAGAATCGTAAGTGTAAGAATCACTTACCTCGATTTACGTGCAAAGTCAGCGTCGGTCGCTAACTTTGATATGATTTTCGTCTAGATCCTCCAGAAAAAACAAACATATGGAGGTTGTTACTTACTTAGTTATTAACTGATTTCACAGAAAAATTCATCAAATCAGACCCTCATATATTCAAGTATTCATCATAGTATCTTCCTTTCAAACCCTTTCTCATCAAAAACATGATTCATAAGCTCTAATCCATTTTAAAGCTATGCATTAATCCTCTAACAGTTTTTGAGAAACTATATTCAACTCGAAACCTCATAACAACACAATTCAACAAGCTCAATTCACTCTTCTATGCAAAAGGAAGCATAGTTCTTACCTTAGATGAACTTGAATGTTGATTCTTACAAGAAATAAGTTGTGTCCTGCTTAATTTAGCTGCTAAATGAATCTAGTGTTTCCTCTGATTCACCTGCTAGCTTGTTTTCTCTATTTTCTGTTTAGTAAAGTGAATTCACTAAGAAGCCGACACTGTTCGATTAAACCCAACAAACACAGCCTCAAGCATGGGTTGTTTTGACAAGTCGTGTCGTGCTTCTCTGGCAAGAGTTCCTATTATGTCGTGCACGAGCTCGTTCTGCAATAAATTCAACACGATGGCTTGTTGATTTTCCAGGATGAGCACAATGTCGTGCTTACCATCCTACATGAGCACGAGGTGTGCTTGTGCTCGTGCTATCTGCTGTCTTTTCAATCGTAATATCTTCTATCCACTTTTTTTCATGAGAGCATCCACTTCTATCTCCTCTGTCAGCCTCTGCGAAAGTAAATCTGTCCAACTTTCCTTTCCTCACTAACATCTCAATTTGATTCATATGTTGATGACATTTTTTTGTAGAGTGACCTCGAGTGCCATGAAATTTACAGAAAGTCTCGGTATCTTTTCCTAAGATCCTCTCTACATT
>CANYCX011260372.1:0-11906 GCA_948193385.1 Breynia disticha f. nivosa
ATTAGTTGTTCATTTGTTCTTGTAACCTTCATTAAAAGAGAGTTTAGTGAAGAGTGTACATTGTTGTAGTTTTGATAAGTATCAAAACTGAGATTGTTTGTAAGGTTTCTTGAGCCAAAATTCAAGAGAAATCTGAAGTTACTGAAGTGTTGAAATCCTATGTGAGAGCTTAGATAGTGGAGTAGTATTTGCAAGCCGAACCACTCTAAATCTTGTGTTCATCTTCTCTTTATCTCTTGCTCATTTTAATTCCGCAAAAACGTTCAAAAATCTGTATTCTTTCAACCTCTATTCAATCCCCCCCCTTTCTAGAGGTTGCTGGGACTCTACAAACCATGCCTAACTCTCCAAATAAAACCATTTCTCTACATATCCAACTAGATTTTAAAACACTAATATGATCATTTTAGAGAGATTTGTTTCTTCCAATAAATCTCTCCAAAATCAACAAAAAATAAAAACTTTAACCTACCAACAATCTAACCTTCAACCAAAAATATAAATCCAACACAACAACACACTCCATTCCACCTAAATAACACAAGTTCAACTCCAGATCATCCTCTAATTTGGATTCAAACAAAACCCATAATTCTGTAAACTCTAATAATTTTATAAAACTTAATAAAACCAATAATCTAAACCAGAATGATAACACAACCATTCTTAGTAACTCCAGCAGGATAAATCACACCAAGAAATCTAAAAGTAAGAAGGAACCTAAATTGCACACTAGTGTTTCAAAGAGGGATTAGGGTATTTTACAAATCAAGGAAATATTAGTGTGAATTTTAGGGTAGAGGTGTAATAAGATGCTTAAGAGGTGTTTAGAGGTTGTTTAGGGAGTGATTTGAGTGGTTTTTGGGAGTAATAATTGCGGGTGAATGAATGAAAGACACAAAATGAAGAGTATTTAAAGATTTTAGGGTGAACACGACTTGAAACATGACCTTGTTCTTCTTAATTTTAGCAAAAAGCAACATGAACATGACTTCAAAAGCAGTTGCATCAAGCCGTGTTCCATACAACATATTGAAAATAACATTGCAATGTTGTTTCAAGCCATGTGTGTCCAAAATTCATCCATTTCTCATATTTTGAATATCGAGACAGATAAATCAATGTTGTAGGGTTGTCTCAACTTTTAAAAGGTCAACGTAGCCTCTAAATACATTTCTTAGTCAACTCTATCTCAACGAAACTCCTGAATACTATGTAGGATAGAATATTAGAATTTAAATTTAAACAGTGTAAAAAATCTCTAAATGTAAATACGAAAATAAAAATATTTTGATCACAAATCTAAATTTTGATACCAAAACTAGTCATTATCTCATAAAAAACTTAAAAGGAAATGCATTTGAGAGCAAATGAAGATCTTATTGGGGAAAGAGTTAAGTTACATTTGCTCTACATACAAGTGTATTTATACACAAGAATCAACTAAGGAAACTTGGAGGGAAAAACAGTTATGTTCACTTGAAACAATAGAATCAACTAAGGAAACTTGGCAGAAAAAACAGTTATGTTCACTTGAAACAATCTTCTAGAATGTTGACGTGTAACATCCTCTAACTAACTAAACTTCAACTTGTGTCTGATAAGTCTGGGCTCACATATATTATCTTCTTGAACTTAAGAACAACACCTTCTGCATATGTAGCTTATCATGCCCCTTCAAACTTAAGTGTATATATTCAACACATTCAACTTGCTCATATTGTTCTTAAACAAACTTGCTGCTAATGCTTTCATGAAATAGTTTGCGACCTGATGACTTGATCTAATTGGCAAGAGGGAAATAACTCCATTTTACACTTTTTCGAGAACAACATGATAATCTATATCGATATGTTTTAGTTTGTTCGTGAAAAACTAGATTCTCAGCCGTGTCAAAAATCCTTCATATAACGTGTTGTGCTTTAATTATCACTCTTTATGGATATAGTTCAATTAATAAAATTCAAAAATGAATTGGCTAATATAAAGTGAAAGTGATCGAAATAGTGAGAGACAAAAAAAAACAGACAATAAAACTATAAAAGAGAAAAAAATGAAAAGAAAAAAATAAAGAAGAGATCTTGAATGTATTTTCTTGCAAGATCTTATACCACATTATTAAATATGAAGCGGCATATAAAAACAGTAGTTAATATTCAAAGAGTAGAATAATTATTTGTAAAACAATAAGAATCATTTAAGAGAATACCATAAATCTCCTAACTACTAAAATTTTCCCTAAAAATTGTATATGTCTAAGTTAGTGTTTGAATTTAGTGAAATGGGAAAGAAGAAAAAAGAAGAAACATTAATTGAGGACTAATAAATCCAAAATTTGAATTTAAGGGACTGAAGAAGACATTTAAGTTCCATGAATCAAGCGTGAAATAGTAGGAGACACCAATAATTGTCAACAGACAAAACATAAACAAACCGGAGCGCGTGGGAGCGCGTACGCCTGTATTTTGTCGTGTAGAGAGTAAGGTAACATGGGAAGCATGAGAGAGAAGGATGGCAAATTTGAGAAAAAAGGAAAGAGCAGGGGTATAAAGGTAAATTCGTGCATGGACCCCCACCTCCATAAAAATCAAGAATAAAGAAAGGAGAGAAAATGAAATGTAGGGTAGGTATTGCATAGGACAAAGCTTTTTGATTGAATTAATATTGTTTGAAATTTTTCTTTAATTTCAAAAACACCACACACTCGCTTCTCTCTCTCTCTTTCTCTCTTTCTCTCTTTTGGAGGAGTGTTGAACGCATATTCACAGATGGAGAGGTGAATCGTTTTGTGTTTTAATGGTACAAACAAACTTTCTTTTTTACTTGCTTTTTGGTGTTTGTAGAACCTGATTCCCCTTTTCTTCTTCTCCAACCTCTATAATCCTCTACTTTTAAAGTTTCTAAATTTTTTCAGCTTTCTTCACTCTAATTTCTTCTCTTCAATCGCTTGTTTCTGGGTTGTTTCTTCAAGCTCTAGATTTTGGTTTTGTGGTTCTGGGTGGTTTCAATAATTGCGAAAATGGAGTCTTTTTTGGTTTTACAGTGAAGTGAGTTCACACTTGTGGTAGATTAGATTCACTTTTGGGTTTTCTTCCACTGTTCACTTGTACTATTTTACTCTATCAACAAGATTTGTGATTTCACAAGTCTTGTTTTTAGATTGTTTCCTTGTTTATCTGGTTCTTTCTTCCATTTCTTCAAGTTATGAAATTTCCATAGAAGATAGCTTGATTTTGGTATCTCTATTATCACATGAAGGTTTTTGTTCATGGATTTGATTGATTTTGGTATTTGATTTCAGCCATAAATGTTTCAAAGTCTCCAAATTTCTTGCTTTCTTCGTCTTCCTGGATTTGTTACCCACATAAAATAACAACACGGTTATCCATTATCTTCCACTTTTGCATAGTTTCAACATCATCTTTGCCTTGTGCGTTTTCATCTTTTACTAATTTTGTGCTTTGCTTCATCACCCAAAACTCACTAGTACCTTCTATTTCACTCTTTTCCACCACATAAAATAACGTTACACGCCTTTGTCTTTCTAGAACCCACCGCCATCTTCTACCTTCTTGTTAATTCTTCATCTCCCAATACAAGTAGTAACAATAATAATAATAATACCCTTTATGCTCTCTTGCAGGTTTGAGGATTATTTGGAAAGTTGTTGGTTTGTGGTGGGGTTTGGGAGTTAAAAAGAGTGAGAAACTAAAGAGACCGACTTGTGTTGTTGTTCATATATGCTGAAGTTAAAGATAAGGTCTTGTTGTTGTGAAAGTGGAAGAGATCATTACAGAAGAAGAAGAGAAGAAGAGAAACTTGTGACTGTTGTGGAAACAGGCACAAGAAAAAAGAGAAGCTTAGCATCAGATGTTCTCCATTGAAAACTCTCAACCATCAGATCCTTCATTTCCACCACCTCTCAATACTACTAGTCATGAGTTACCTGAGGTAGTTGTTGCAGATCTGCCAACAAATTCACCTAAGTTTGATCATCATAATCATACCCCACTTCCCAATTTTTCTATAAGGTAAATAAATATTCCTCCTTTGTGTTTATCTATTAACACTGTTTATTCATTCTGACTTGCTTCTGTTCTTCTTCAAGTTTCAGATCTCAATGTGTTTGTTCAGTCAGTTTTGGCCATGGGGCCTAATATTTTGGTCTGTGTGTTTTGGTGTTTCGATCGTCTCAGTAAACAAGATTTCATCTTGGCTGCTTTTTGGGCTTTCCATCTTATCTTTCTCGTGATTTCATGTTACCTTGTACAATCCTGTTCTCGTTTTCTCTACCTATTATTCTACCCACATATACTTCATACTTTTCTATTTTGTCACTTCAAATTTTTGGGGTTTTAGGTTAGCTCTATGTCTTCACTGTTCATAGGTTGATTTCACGGAGAAACGTGAAATAAGGGTCTTCTTCTTAATCTTATCCTTTTAGTTTTCATCAGTTGAACTGTAGTTAAGATAACAATATGGTATTGTTACTGTTGCAGGGATTATGTGTTTACAGCCAGAAGCAAGGACATCAAGAAGAATTGGCCTTTCTCTCTGAAAAATTTGCAGCTTTGTTTGAAACATGGTGTGAAGGATGTGTTGCCACCGTTTCAGTCACTAGACACATTGAAGAACAGATCCAGTGAGATATGTACGGTTGAAATTACTTCACTTGACAAACAAAACGTGAACAATTTTGATAAAGAGCCGTCCAAGACTGGGTATTATGCTGTGGGGGAAACTTCTGGTGTTTCTGAACTAAAGAATAGGCTAACGGGATCGTATCTAGACGTAAGTTCATGCAGATCTGGAGAAGAAAATGAGCTGCCATCGACAATTACTAGCGCTTGTCAATCTGAGATAGAGTTTCCTACTGATAACCGGCAATCTAGCTCACTATTAGAAAGTGACAATTTGTTTAAACGACGTTTGGTTGAAGTTGAAGCTGCAGGCCCTCGTTGTGTGACTAACAAGAGCGAAAATACCTCCAAACCATCTGGCAAGAAGTGCAAACTGATAGTGAAATTTGGAGGCAACTCTGATCGTAGCTCAAGTGAAGACATTGCTTCCAATTGTACTAGCATATCGGAGTCCATGGCTTCGAAAGTTTGCCCTGTTTGCAAGACTTTTTCTTCTTCGTCTAATACCACATTGAATGCTCACATTGATCAGTGCCTATCCGTGGAGTCCACTCCCAAGTGGGTTGCTGACTCTAAGTTAACAAGGCATAGAATCAAGCCGCGGAAGATGAGGATGATGGTGGATGTTTATGAGACAGCGCCTCATTGCACATTAGAAGACCTTGATAGAAGAAATGGAACCAACTGGGCAACTGTTTCAAGCTTGCCTGCGCAAGAGGTCAAAAGGATTGAGAATTCTAACGATGGGAAAAGGCCACGGCTATCGCTGAATCATCCAGATGATGCTGGTGCTGATGTTGGCCCAGTTTACATTGATGCAACGGGAACTAAAGTTAGAATTTTGTCCAAGTTTGATGATCAGTCTCCAGTGGTGAAGTTGGGAGAGGTTAGTGAAACCGGCAAAGGTGGTAAATACATTAAGCGGAAGAAGAAGAAGAAAAAGGACGAGAAGCATCTAAATCTTAAATCTAAAAGCAAAAAAATTCTTTCCCATAAGGTTGGCCATGCTACTCACGTACTGGTTTGTTTTGCTCGTATTTTTTCTTTGATCTCTCTCTCTCCCTCCCCCCCGTTTCTTTACTTGTTTTGAATTGATGATAGCATCATTCTTATCGTCTTGCCTTTGAGATCTTGAAAAGATTGAATGAGTCTTGGACCCGTCAAACTTATCATATGTTGTGTCAAGTGCATTTTAATTTTAACCAAGAACACTCATGAGCATAAAAAGAACCCAATACCACTATCAATAAACTCTGCAAGCTCCAGTGTTTTCTAAGTTTCTGAATGCGTCCAGCGGATTATTTAGGCGGTCATAGTTTTCACACTAAATTATTATGGATAAAACATTGCAAAATATTATGTTGAAGTACATTTAGCTTTAATCAACCTTTGTACATGACTTCTGATTTGTTTTGTAACTTTTGAGTCTTAATTCTTATTTGGTTTAAGTTGGAATCATGAATAGTTTTCATTATTCTTAAAACTGTTGTTCAGGTTTCTACTAGTCGAGAAGGGCATAATGGAGAGGAAAATAGTTGTGAGAAAGAATATCAGATGACCAAGCAAGCTAAACCTAGTGATGCTGAGACATTCAGACCTTGGGTGTGTTCGAAACCACGGGATTTCGCTAAGAAGATTCCATATAAAGGGCATCGTCAACCTTTAAGATGTAAATGGCATTTGCTCCAGAATTTTCCAGTTGAGAGTGCACGGTCAATTTTGAATGATTCTTCCAGGGAACGTGCTCAGAGGCTAGCAAATAGGTCTGAGAGAAATATAGATAGACCAGTTAATGAAACCCAAGGCGACAATGATGAGCAGTCTCCTGCTAGAAAGGCGGCAGAAAGCCATTCATTGGGAACTGGCAGAAGGGACTCCATGATTGTGAGGAGGTCTTTTCAACAACCAAAACAAAAGGGCAATCAGTTGAAGAAGAATGGGAAATTTATGCGGGACAGGTGCATTTTGGGATCTCCAAATTCTGTTGCAAATTATATATCTTCAATGCGTAAGAAGATGGTTAACCCATGTGGTGATGCAAGTTACATTTCTCGTATGACTGCCTTAGCTAAAAAAAAATCATCGCGGAGTTCTCTCACAATTGTGAACAAAGCATGGAAATTTTCCTCCTTCAGGAAAAATATTTTGTCTGTCAGTAGCCAGTCTTCTCCAATGGAATCTAGGTGCAGTAATATTAAGAAATGGTCAACTCTTAAGAGGTGTCGAGATAAAGAGTTGCAATTCTGGAATTCGGCGGTTGATAGACAAGGGGTTGGAATGCATCAGCAGGTTGAAAACCAACTTGAATTAGAAGAAACAATTGACCCCTTATCTCTTGGAGGAACGGGAAGTATTCAAGAAAGAGGATCGAAATGTGCTTATGGAAGGGAGAAAGCCATGGATTTGAAGAAAGCAGAATCCACTCCTTTTATGTGTAATCCTGATGAGTCCCAAATAGATTTTGGTGATGATGGTTTATCATGCAGACACAAACAAGTTCAGGAAGAAGGCGTTGTAACTGAACCATCTTCCAAGACTTCTGAAGGAAGTGCGAAATCTGTTGAGACTGGTTTGTGTGAGCTGAATTATTCTTCCAAGGAAAATTCCAATTCTCTTCATTCAATTGAGAATTATGGAGGTTTCTTTTGTGGAAATGAAGCTTCAAATGATCCAGCTGAGCCATCTTTTGTTGATGATCAAGGAATGTTTTCTGCTGATGAAGTTAATGGTATGTTGAGGCAAAATACTGATATGGTATTGCCATTCAATTCTGATGATGGACAAGGAAACTCTTTTCATGTGGTGGATCCGATACCTATTCCTGGACCACCAGGATCATTTTTGCCAAGTCCTAGGGATATG
Organism: Breynia disticha f. nivosa; assembly: GCA_948193385.1. Classification (NCBI taxonomy): domain Eukaryota; kingdom Viridiplantae; phylum Streptophyta; class Magnoliopsida; order Malpighiales; family Phyllanthaceae; genus Breynia; species Breynia disticha. Next base: position 7,503 of record CANYCX011260372.1, read on the forward strand.
GGTTCGGAAGAATTCCAGGGTAACTCTTCATTGACGACAAGCCGTGTCAACTCTTCCCCGGATCAGCATGGTATGATTGATGGACATTCATCAGATTCACCGATATCTGCTGCTTCTACCATCTCTAACTCTACAGCTGATAGATCTGATTTCACGTTCCTGGAACCATTTTCATCGGCGGAACCTCATTCTGGTGAAGAGAAGGTTGGGCGAGGTTTGACAGCAACTAACACTGAGCTGCCAATACAAAATACTATTTCATTTCCACAGACAACTGTTGCAGAGGAAATAACTGCATTTGAGGGACAATTTTTGAAAATTGATAGGATCTCTTTTGACAAGGGGCCTCTTAGTTACAAGAATGATCAGCCGTGCTGTTGCCAAAGAAAAGAGCGATTGTCTCAAGGTCTTTTTTCAAATCCCCAAGAATCACAATTATTGAAACGCCGAAAAATGGTTTCTGCTACAGTTTCTACTGCTGCAAAATCAGTGATTAGCGACTTAAACCCAAGAGGTAGCATGGAATTCAATCCTGAGTCAACTTCTCCGAGCAGTTGCCACATTCCAGGATCTGGCAAAATCATTCTCCCAACAACTAAACCTGCTGCTATATGCATTCCTGGCAACAAAGATTCTCCTAGTGCAGTGGCAAGATTTGCAGCTCGTAGTGATTATGATTCTGCTAGTCCGTCTGGCTCCAATCCAGTACTCAGGCTGATGGGGAAGGATTTATTGGTAGTTAACAAAGATGAAGATGTATCTGTGCCACTAAGGCTCCATGAGCCACGTGCTCAACACAACCAGCAGAACCAGCAGACTTCTCAAGTTCTGTCATTTTCAACTGCCTCTGCACTCAAACCTCGAAATCAAGATTTAAATTCCTTCCATCACCTGGCATCTCAAGGTTCTACTGGTTTTGCTCGAGAACTGCATGCAACAGTTGGTCATTGTTATGATGTTGGGTTGTCAAACAGTTTCAGAGGCCAATCGGGTTCGAAGATTTCACAAGCACATGCTCAATTGCCTGCTGGAATGTTTGCAGACCCGCAAATGGATCGTTTTGCAATGTCCATGGAGCCTAATCAGTATAGAGGTGATTACAGTTTTCATACTAGACCTAATAGGCTAAAAAATGGAACTGTTGGATCATCAATATGCAATATCGACAACGCTGCACCAGCCCCTGGTCAGCATTTGGGTTCATCTGCCCATGCCATGAAAGAAATCATAATCATCGACGATGTGCCTGAAAGGGAAACTCCTGCAAACATTCCTCGATATGCGGAAGGATGGCGACAACACCAGATAATTTCTTCCGGTGGTTCGACTCCATTAACGCTGAATCGTAACCAGGGTTCCCCACATCCTCTTGGCGAATCTGCAATTATTTGCAATGCCAGCTTTCATCCAAGCCCTACCAAGCCAACCAAATCAAGTCCAGTGAAGTGGGGTTGTACTTCAGATGGTTCTGTTTTACTGCAGCGCAGTCCTTTCCCAACTGCACCATCCTCATCAAATCATATAAGATCGACAACAGGTTTTTACTCGCCAAGCATTTCATAGTCTCATCTTCTATGATTAGCATGATGGCCATTTCTGTGTGCTTTACTAAGTCTAACAAAGGTGACTAGCTAGCTTCCTGTCTTGAGAAGACTGAATCTGCGGATCTGTTTTTGGTTTTGTGGCAGCAATAATGGGATTTAGATGAAAACACTACCTGCTGGAGTTTAGCTGTTGAAACCTCAGACTTTGTAATCATTGTACTAGGCTTCTCTGCTTAGACAATATGAGAGTCTCTTAAACAAAAGACAACATATAAGTTCCCAATAATTATAAGTAACCATGTCTGAAACACAATGTAATCGAATGTCCCCAAAAGGAATTTTACTCATCTTTTATCTCCATTGTGATGCTTACCTTTATATTCAGTGACAATGATTTTTCAAATCTTATTAACTAGTATACAATTTAGTACTTAAATCCAGGCTGTCGAGTCGTGTTAGTTGTATTGTAATCGTGTCATACTATTTATATATCATTACTTGTGACATAATTATTACAAAATTTTGAATTCATGTCACTCGTATCGTGTCATAAACGTGTTTTTACAAATCGTGTTATATTAAAGGTGGGTTTATTCGAAATTGGAGTCGTTTTCTGTGGTTTTGGAGTGAAGCATGTTGGTAACTAAGATGCAAAGGATTGAATAATCAACATCGATCATTTGATGGATTTCCTATCTAAAATCTGCCTAAATAATTTCAAACTTGTTAATATTTTTGGAACAAGTGTTATGTTTATTGATGAGGACTAGTAAAGTTGCAGAAGAGAGAGTGAAAATATAAGAAACGTGACAGGTTGTGGGTTCATAGTGAGTTTAAGCCTAACATTATTGTGGTAACTAAGAAGACAAGTAGTGAGTGTTGGTGTCATTATCAGGATGGAATTCAAAGGAGTTGATGTTGAAGTGCATGCATGGGATGGGAGTTGACATGACTACAACTTGCCAAAACACCTTCACCAACACATAATTAATTTCTGATATGAATCCAAGCCTTCACATAAACAGCTAGCAAGCACAACCATATATCTCATCACACAGTTGTTCTGCCTAGGGTTTTTACATAAAGCTGAAGATGTAGATTTCGCTACAGCTACTAGTCGATCTACCGCGCTCTCACGGATTGTAAGTCGTTTTTGAAAAATTATTAAATAGTATAACTGAATTAATATAATTTGGTTTGGGAGAGATTAAATTTAATTTATGGTTGATAAAATAAAAATTTCATAATATATACTATATAATTATTAATATCTTCTTAACATATGCATTAAAAATCAATAATTAATGGCTTCAAACAAGTCTTGTGACATTCCTACATGTCACATTTTCACCTTCTCCGTTACCTTTTTGTTACAATTAAAATACTCCTATCGTGCCTTTCAACTTCTTTTTAGATTGCTGGCTTTGTCAACAAGATGCAACAGTTTCAAGGTTAAATCAAATTACTAATGTTTTGGATGATTGTTATTGAATTTACAATCAACTCTGGTTTTTATGTGCAGAACTCATGTTTTGTTTCATATTTACAATCATATTTACTAGGTTCAGAGGTTCTGCTTCCCTTTCAGAATTATTTTTCTAGAAGGAAGAAGGGATATGAACCACCCATTTATGACAATCAACACTGTGTTATTGAGCAGTTATTGGAGGTTGAGGACTAATCAGATTAGGCTTCAAATTTGTTCTACCTATGTTCATTAATGGTTTCAGCGTGCTTCATATTCTGGGAATTTGTAATTAAAAATATTAATAATTTTTAAAATATTTTAGTTTAAAATCATCCGCGTAATCGCAGACTCTCAACTAGTTGGAAAAATAGAATGGTGCATTGTGGTGTTTCATCTTCAATATATTTATATAGACGTAAGTAGATCGTACTGTGAAAAGAAATAAAACGAATAACAAATGTTTTGAGAATTACAATCTATACTACTAAAATTAAAGTTATTTAATTATTATGTTACTTTGCGTTAATGTTTAATTGACACTTAATAAAATATTTCAACAACAAAACAAAACAGGACAATAAAACAAAATAAGATAAAGATAACATTTGAATTAATGAGTATTACCATTTAATTTTTAAAAATAAATTTAAATATTATTATCTTAAATACACATGAATCGTCTTATAGTCATGCTTAGAGTGCGTTTGATATTGTTGTTTGTAAAAGCTACAATAACTTTTGGCTACCAAAAACTGGGTTATTTGGTAACTCTAAAAAACTACTTTTATTAAAAGTGATTTTGTTTAAAAAGCTTCTTTTTGGAAAATTTACTATTTGACGTTTTCTCAAACAACAGTTTTCTGATTTTAAGCGTAATTCTTTATTTTTTTAAACAAAATATTTTTTTTCAGTTTTAATTTAATTTTTATAAAATCTAATATATTTTAATATATGATTTTATGATAAAAAAATTTAACTTAAAATATTAATTATTATTTTTAAAATAAAAACAAATATTATTTAAAAAAATTAAAAAATTAATTTTAATATTTTCTTTTTAATTTGTATTATTAGCATTTAAATAATTTGAAATAATAGTATTTATCGTAATTTTTAAATATTTTTATGGTTAATTGTAATTTTTGCATAGTACGTTACCAAACAGTTATCTGATTTTTCTGACATCAATTTTAGAAACAATAATTTTTCCAATAACAACAGTTTTCAACAACAATTCCAAACATACCCTTAATGTCTTTAAAATCCTAACAAACAACAAATGAATAAATTTATTTATTTATAAATATTTCACAAAATTGTTATCTATAAAGAAATCTCTCGAAATATGTAACGATAATAAATTTCACAAATAAATTTATTTTATTTTTTAAA
>CANYCX011260453.1:0-13371 GCA_948193385.1 Breynia disticha f. nivosa
TATATATATATATATATATATATCATCAATCTCAACAAACAAGTATCTGTATCAAGCCATCATAAAACATATCGTATGTACAAGCAAAAGATGCAACAACACTCAACCATCCTAGGCCCAGCTATGATGAGGAGAGAGAAATGGTCTGAGAGAAGCAGTCGACCCACCTGTCAAATATAAGTCTCTATCTCTACACTCTACTAGATGCTGAAACAAACATCACAGTTGCGTGAGTTACGGGCTTAGTGAATAGTCTTTTAATAACATAATATAACCATTAATCAATTACCAGTACAACTCTCGGTAGAAGAATAATAAAATGTAAAACAAGTATGAACAATTACAACTCGATTTCATTGCATTTCATGTTGTTATTTTAATTCGATCTGATTTTCTGTAATTATCTTGTTCCTTTACATTTCCTTTATTCTGTTCATTCATATGCGATACTCTTTATCAATCATCATGCATCGTAATTTCATATGCATTATGCTCGATATCCCCCTCTCCGTGCTTTCTCTCCAATATGATCAATCATAATATCAGCAAACCATATCTCCACCAATATCACATCATATATGTATCTGTATCTGTCATATCCATATCTCAATGGATATCAATATCTCGTATTCATATCAATCAATGCAAACACGCATACGTATATCGATGAACAAGCGTAAACGTGCCTGTTTGCATTTTCATTTCATTCGTACTTGTTTGCAATTCAATAATATAAACGTATTCGTTACTAATTTATAAAAATTTTACATTTTACCATTCCATCACATTCAATCACAATTCATATATATATTTGATCAATTAATCAAACCCATAAATAACTTTACGTATTCATTATATTTTAAGTGAGTTAGACTACTCACCTGTCAACGAAAATAATCAGACCTCTACGTGCTCTGATCCTGTCCTGACCGTCTAGTCTATCGTCCTATAATAACATATACCAATATTTCTATAAAATTCAATATAACCAAACTTATAATGCATGCCCTAATGAATTCATTAAATTTACTTTTCAATTTTGCAAAACCCTTATCCTAACCCTAGAAATTTTTTACTTTATCTTTCATTATGAATTCAGCAATCTAAATCAATTTTATCCCATTTCTCTAATTATTTCAATAATCCATTCAAGAAAACTCAGAACTTCCAATAGTAAAACTCGTAAAAATGTACGAAAACTTCAAGTTTTACCTATTTTGATTATACCAACGGATCCCCAACTCGAGATTCCGAATGATTCGATAACTCAAATCAATCCCCTTTACTTAAATCTCTACTCTCTCTCTCACTAAATCTCTCTCTTTCCTCGTCTCTCTCTCCTTCCCTTTGTATGTAGCTTTGAGTTGGTTTCTTGAAAGTTCTGATCGATTTTGGGATGAAACGAACTTATATTTTTTTACCAGAAACAGCAAAATACGCGTGGTGGGCGTGGATTACACGTGGTCATGCCCACCACGCATTTTATTACCTCCACCACGTGTACTTATCTGTTTGGATGGTTTCTATTTTCTTCCGATTAATTTATATAATCCTTTTATCACCCGTATATCAACCTTCTTCTAACTTGTTTCCACAAATTTTTCTTCAATTTATTATATAATTCTTACTTTCAATAACCATTTTACTTATAATATTAATCACATGGTTTTGGAACAAGGATGTTATAAGTCATAATGTGGTATGGATCTTGATCCATGAACGGTTTTTACAGCTCGGGGATCATTGTAGCGAACATCAGACAAGTGACGTCGTTCAAGTCCCTCTTCTTTCTTTCGAAAGATTCTTGAACGGCGGTAGTGGCATTTCTTGTTGGTTCAACCGAAAGTAGAGTATCCAAAACTTCCAACTTGTTCTCTTGCCTCAAAATAATCTGTAGGTTTCGAGCCCAGTCCAGAAAATTAGATCTATTCAACTTATCCTTTTCAAGGATAGAAAGCAGGGAAAAATTTGATTTCTTTGGGTTCAAATTCATTTTCTACAAAGAAAAAAAACATGGTCAGTTATGCGGTTTTTAAACAAAAGATCTCCCACTCAACGATGGATTAATATCCCTTTAAATAATCCACTTGTTAGTGACGTGTTTCGTGTGACTAACATCCACTTTTCACTTCTTCAAAAACTACGCTACTTAGGTAGGAATACATCCAATCATTTCCCTAAAATGATTCTCGGTTTCTAATGGTACTAGCACTTTTGTGCAGGGGCACTTCCCATTATTTGCCTAAGGTCGGCGCACCATCACAGACTCATGTTAAGTCCAAACATACAATTAATGTGCTAACCATGACACTAATCTACCCCCACTCTCTCATGGCAGCATAGATAACATCGCCCTTAGCCCCACCTCACAAAGAAAATCTAACGTGCCGAGCTTTGGCATAACCCACGCTTCGATGTTCGATGCCTTGACGAGTTATTAATTGAGGAAGACAATTTTCTTGAGTTACTATTTTTAGGATTAAGTTGTTTGATTCGATGTATTAACATGGAAAACACAAATTCGACATTCTATAATAGTTTGCATCCATTCATCAATGTGTATCAAGCATGCAAAGACTAAGTGCAGAAAAGTAAACATGCAATCATGGGCCAATGAATCTAAAACTATGCCTATACTATTACATAGTATCTTTGGACTTTAAGTCCATCTCTAATGAACTCTCCATCCTTCCTTCTTGGGCCTCCACGTCTAGACTCCCTCCTTTCAGAGTTGGACCTCCTTTTCTATACTAAGTCTATACTAAAACCTAGACTAAGAAAATAGGCTTAGCAGGTCTTTCCAAACCCAATAAATTAAATAGGCTCATAAGGCCTTTAAAAACCAAAAATTAGTCCCATTAAAGCACCATGCAAGACATTCAACATCCAAATTCCTAATACCCATCTGGGCCCAAGGCCCACATGCTAAAACAAGATGAAAAATGGAACCCTAAAACATGACAAGTTTGTTTTCAGTTTTTAAGCCCAAGCCATTAAGAGAAATTGTGCCTTTGGGCTCCTTGAGTTAACCCAGTGATGGGCTTAGGCCAAGCCCAAAATCATTCATTGAATGAATGTACTCAAGCCCACAAAACAACACCAATTCATTTTGTACCAAAATGACAATGATTCAATTCCTCTTTTACATTTTAAACAAATAATAAAAAAAAGTGTAAAACTATATGAATGCACTTAATTTAACAAAAAATTAAAATACATAAACTGAAATTTTATTGACTAAATTTCCACTGCCCAAATTCAATTTAGTCCTTAAATTTTCACAAAATCCATTTTAGGTCCCTAAGAATTAAACTAGTCTAACTAGTTCATTAATTCTTTCTAAAAGCACCCAGTTTAGGGCTTTTTGTATTTTAGGTCAAAAATTAAAATATGAACAGTATCCACAAACCCTAATTTCAAATGTTACATGTAATTTAGCCCCTCCTAATTTCATAAAATCAATTTTAGGCATAATTGATTAAAACTATGTCAAAATAGTCATTAAGCATCACATTATTTACCTAGTTTTGTATTTTATGAAAAAAACAACATACAAACACGTGAACAACCAATATTAGGATTAATTAGACATTAAACCTACTGTTCTAAGTCCAAATTAAACCCTAATTTCTTCCCTAACAAAACAGCCCACGATTTCTTCAAACTAGCTACCAATTTCATCAATTTATGTAAGATGACCACTCTGATACACTGTTGGGTTTTCTAACATGTTCTAACATCCATGGCAGCAAAAAAACACTCAAGAACACATTGAAGACATCCATGAACAACATAAAAAATCGAGAAACGCATATATTTATTCCTAGTCGATAACTAGTTAACTGAAAAATGTAAACTTTAGTAAAAAGAACTCACCTTGTGTTTCTTCTTGTTAAGCTGTGAGGTATGTAGGCAAACACCAATTTCTACTGCCTTAGAATGCTCCGAGACGACCTTTTTGACACAGTAAAAGAACCCCACACGTGATTCCTCTACAAAATTAACACACAGATTAGCAGAAAGTGTACTAGCACAAAGATAGAATTAGTTCACCTTGTTCTTGATCAAACAGAAGAGAATTTTGTGAAACGAAGGACATAGCAATAATCAAACTATATGATCAGCCTCTTAATCTCACATGACTCTCAGAGTAAAACTAAAGAACCAAATGTTTGATCTTTTTGAGGAAGCTCTCAGCAATGGTTGGTGTTTTAGGGGACGAATCACACTTAATGAAAACTAGGGTTTTTAGTTGTTTTTATAAGAAGAATTTTACTACATTAAACCACCTAACAGTCCTAATGCTATTATTGGATCTAGGGTGATTAGCATTAAGTCCTTAACTTAGTTTTGATAATGGGGAAACCCTTCAAAGTAATAAAGATTGATTTTTAGGCTATTAGTGAACTCTGCAAATGGTTAACGTACGTTAATGAACTAAGGTAACGTACGTTAATGGACTAGGGTAACGTACGTTATTCATAAGACAACTCAAAAAATTCCAGCAGATGAATAACGTGTGATGAAAAGAAGGGAAAAGAGGGAAACATACGGTAATTAAAATAACGGACGTTAAAGTTGATTTTAACGTACGTTGATGAGATTACAGTTTTGGGCAGAATCAAAACAGAAAGCTACGCATGGTGGCAGTGGTGAAGCAAAAATTGGTAGCGTACGTTAGTTATGAAATTAACGTACGTTAGTGTATCTGACAGCACTAAAAGTATGTGCAAGTGGAATTCTAACGGCTAGTTTTTGGCTCCAACGGGCAAAAACTTGAGAGTGAGGTATAAATGAATTGGAATAGCTGCTGGAATGGTTACTACAACTCCAGAAACATATTGAGCATTCTTACAAAGAAAATTTTCATTCTTTTATAAGCATTTGAGCAAAAATCATTGAAGCTTGTGAAAAGCATATTGTAATAGGTTCTAGGTGCTTTTGAGTGTTCTTGTGCTGAGATTAGTATTGTTGTAGTGTGAGTATTGTCTAGTAATCATTGTAATAGACTTCTCACTTGTCTTGAAAGTGAATTTGTAAAAGAGAAAGATATTAGTGGAGACTTGAAAATCCTTAGTAGTGGTGCTAAGGTAGTGGAGTAGGAAAGTTTAGTTCTGAACCACTATAAATCATTGTGTTCTCTGTTCTTTGATTTCAGCCTAGCTCCCTATCTTACAAGTTCTTATAAATTCCACAAAATTGAAGAAAAAGGCATGGTTCAAGATTCAACCCCCCTTCTCTTGAATCCTACAACTACTAGGACTCTTTATTAAGTGGTTAATTAAAATAAATTCCTTTAAAAAACCCTTCAATTGTGTGACTCAATGTGGATAATTAACAAGAATTTTACTTTTAATTTATCCCACATTAATCTTGTCTTAACTTAAGACAAGTTTCCTAAATTTTCTCCTATTTATCTACTTACATATTTTCACTTAAGACATCATATTTTACAAATAATCTTTGTCTTAAAATCATGCAAACAATGATAAATAATATTTTTGATCCATATTGGGTCCAATTAACAAAATTGGCCCAAATGCCCAATTCGGCCCAATACCCAATGTTGACCTAAGGTGAAAAACCGAAAATATCCTGTTTAGATTTCCATCATCCATGTGCGATCTGTAGGAATATTTAATAAAGGTAATGAGTTTAATAGCTCATAAATCATAGCGGTCTCTAGTAATACACTATGATCATTCTAAATTAAATAGTTGACGAGCGGTGTCAACAGCACTACTACAATTCAAATTCATCCTTTGACCTCAGATATCATGATTAGAATAAGGCATGTCCCAAACACCCTTACTTAGAGCTAAATCATTTTCTTGATCTCTATGAAAGAATTGATAAGTGTGAATAAATGACCTAATCATTTCATTTGGGTGCGGCAACACTCTTCCCAATCTTGTCTATCAAGCAGCCAGTGATATCTGCTCTTTTTTTTATGAAGGTCAATCCTTTCACTTCACTCATGCTCTTACTTGTAATTCTTAACATACTCAATCATACCCATACTTGTCAACCTTTTATGGTCACATTAGGCGTATGTCAAAGCACACTAAAAATCACAACAAGATTTATAGTGATTTTCAGTCTGAGGATAATGTTTGACATTGCAAATAGTGATCCCTCTCTAAATACAATGTCTTACATTGTACCTATGCACTTTGCTAGATATCTCAAATATCTATGACCCGTAGAACATAATCACCTACAAAGTACATACTAGTCTTAATTCATTTCTATTCCCTTATAAACAAGCGACTATGGATATTTACTTTGTGCATATTTAGCTCGTCATTTCAAATTAGAGCAAAGAGGGTTGAAGACTCGGGGTCCCGATCTTTCATTGAAGTTCCCTCCTCATCAATAATAGATGAGGCGATGCCTATACCAACTTTTGCACCAGCAACATTAGCTAGTGGTTCACCCACTCCTATGTCTAAAGCTCTTGAGGAAAGTCTAAAGCTTGTTTAAGATGAACCCTCTTAAGTTCCTTCCATAGAGCTTACGTAATATCGAGGTACTTTCACATCTCCCTTAGAATTGTTCATCTTCTCCTGCCATGTTTTAACTTAGATATGACTTGTCCTTCTCTTGGCATTCCTCATTCCTCTTCGTTCCACTGCTTCATGAGGCCTATTTCCCTTTCTCTCGTTGTTGCTGACTATCACGTTCGCCACCCGAGCTATAGAAATGCTCAACTCCAAGGCCGACGCCAAATGTTTTACGATCGCCTTCATGGACCAAGGCACTTGGTGTCTAATTTCAGATTTGAAGCTTTAGACTGAGATTCCTCACAAAATGCTTCTACATTTGGATATTTTGAGCAACTATTGGCAGCAAGCCGACTTATTATGTGGCCAGGACTTTCGCAAAAGATTTTTTGATGAGCTTCAAGTGCATACTATCCTTGTGCAAATTTCCAAGAAAGGAAGGAAGGAAGATTGCCAACAGAGACTTACGTTGGTAGAAGAGAGGGTAATTCTCTAAGGCAACAACTCACGGAGGCCGAGCAAGAATTACAGAGTATAGAGGAGGAACTCCACACCCTCACACGAGAAGATAAAGAAGAGGAGCATACTGAACGTCAGGTGTCTCTTCACAACATTGGCTTTTGCTCTAGTAATATGTGTGTCCATGCCTTAGAGGATTTATTAGCATAGTGTGAAAAATCTTCAAGTGATATGTAATCCACATTTTCATCAAAAGTTTTAAAGAATGGACTTCAATTCACTATCTCATTATCAATTCATTTTTTATTCATCAATATTCGATTGTTTGAACATCTTCCATAGCTTAAGGAATTTACATTGTAACACTATCTTGTTCGCTTCCTAAATCAAAGGAACGTACCTCTTTAAATACCTTCCATTGATTCCTCGCTTATGAGGAATTCCTAATCAAGGGACCACTTTCCCAACGAATAATCCATTTTACCCAAAGGAAAAAAGATCTTCCATACTAAGTCCCCAACTTAGAAACTTCTAGTTTTCATGTGTTGATTATAAGTCTTTACCACGTTTTCTTTTCGTACTTTTAGCGAGTCTAAAGCCCTTAAATGAATATCATCTAATGTTTTTAACTCTATCAGCACGATGTCATTATAATCTAAACTTGTGAAATTGTTTTGCTTAGCCACACGCAATGACTTAGCAACTTTCTCAAAAGGTAGCATCGTATCATGTCCATACACCAAGTAATATGGACTCGCGCTCATACTATCCTTGAACCTAACTCAATAAGCCCATAGTATTTGCCGCAATAATTCAGGCCAATCCTTTAGACTTCCTTGAATCAACTTTTGAATATTTCTTTTAATTATCTTGTTTCTTCATTCGGCTTGACTATTCGCTTAGGCATAGTAAAGGGTTGAGTTAATTATATCAAAACTGAACTCACTCGAAAAGTCTTTCATTTCTTCACCATTAAAGACTGTCACTTGATCAACTGTTATTAACTGAGGGATCTCGAATCTAAAAATAATGTGCTCTTTAGTAAAATGTATAACCACTTTGAGTTATAGTTTTCGTGGGCACTGCTTCTACCCACTTGGTAAAGTAATCAGTCACAACTAGGATATACGAGAACCCTCCTTTTCCAGCAGGATTTATTTTGCTAATCGCATCCATTGCCCAACCTCTAAATGGTCATGGCTTTACAATTGACTGAACTTCTATTATTAGCACGTGAATAACCTCCGTATGTCTTTGGCACTGCTTGCACCCTTTTGACATAGCCATTCAATCCCTTGCACAGATGGAAAAAATAAACTGTCTTGTAATTAACCAAGACATTTTTTCTCCTGCTTGGTGCAAGCCACATAATCCACGGTGAGACTCTGCCATTACTCTCTTGGCTTCGTCTACATTAACGCATTGCAATAACAAACCATCTCTACCTTTTTGGAACAATTTGTCATTAATCAAAATATAATTGTTCGAGGCCACCAATGATTTCCTCCCAACTACTAATGGAATGATTAAAGCAAACTTAATTTCATCTCGCCAAAGTGTCTCTTCGAAGATGATTGAAACAACATTTATGACTTGACTTCCAGGATCTGTACTGCCTTTAAGTACCTTCAATCCTTAATCAAATCAAATAAAACCTTAAAACGTGTCGCTAACTGAGCAAGCTTGTTGGCAACATCATTTTTTATGCGAGGGACATGTTGAATTCATGTAACCTCTAAGTATTTCAATAACTGGAACACCTGATCTCTTGATTTTTCCAAAACTGGATCTAAACATCTCACCTGCCCGGTTATTTGATTCATCATTAACTACGAATCACCAAATATTTCCAAGCATGGCTCTTCTAACCTTCGTGCCAACACGAGGCCCATAACTAAAGCTTCGTACTCAGCTTTATTATGACAACAGCTCTCGCTGAGCTTGTGTGAAACATATACCGGGGTCCTTCCAGGTATGGTTACAGATATACCAATACCTTGGTAAGACTTGTATATGAACCGTTGAAACATAATTTCCATGGAGTCATTCCTAAATATGTCACTTCCCTTGAAGTGTATTCATTGTGGGGCATTGGATGGTCAGCCAAAAAGTTTGCTAAGGCTTGCCGTTTAACAGATTTTTAAGAGACATAGGTTAAATCATATTGTATTAATGAAAGACTCCACTTACTAATTCTCCCTTTTAGTAAAGGACTTGATAACATAAATTTAAGCATGTTAGTTAGGACAGTGATAAAACTCGTATAGAAAAGAAAACAATGGCGCAATTTTATTGAAGTAAAATACAGAGACATAGTTTTTCTATATATGGGTATTTACACACCGAACATAACAATCTCCTACTTAAATAAAAGATTGCCCTTTCTCGTCCATTGAGGTCTTGCATAAGCATACTGCCAATCGAATCTTATGTCGCGACTGCATACATCTTTAAAGGTTTTCCAACCTCAAGCAAAACCAAGACTAGAGGCATGGATAAGTAATCCTTGAGATCATCAAACGCTTGTAGATGTTCGCTCATCCATAAGAAATCCTTAGAAGCTTTTAGCTTGAGTAGTCGTCGGAACACTCGTGTCCTACCAACAACATTAGAAACAAACCTTTGTAAATAATTTATGTGGCCTAAAAACTTTGCAATTCTCGTTTAGTTTTAAGGGGTTGCATGGCAATTATGGCTTTTGCCTTATTGGCATCGACCTCTATGCCTTTCCTACAGATAAGAAACTCAAAAAATTGTCCCAATGAGACTCCAAAGGTACATTTTACTGGGTTTAGCTTCAACCCATGATGCTTTATTTGACAAAAGATTGAGCGAGGTCATTTAAGTGTTTTTCGTTCGACATTGAATTAACTACAATGTCATCAATGTATACTTTCACGATATGTCCAATGATATCGTGAAAACTTAAATTTATTGACCTTTGATAAGTCGGGCCTGCATTCTTTAGGCCGAATGGCATAACCACCCATTCAAAAGTACCTAAAGATCCAGGGCATCTAAAGGCAGCTTTATGAATGTCCTCCTCTACCATGTAGATTTGATTATACCCTGAATATCCATCCATAAAAGAAAAGATGTGATATTCAGCAATATTATCAATAACATATCAACTACAGGCATCAGGTATTCATCCTTGGGTGTGCTCTTATATAAATCTCTAAAATCAACGCACACACGAATCTTACCATTTTTATTTTTAACTGGGACAATATTTGAAATGCATTCGACATACCTAGACGTACGAATGAAGCCTGCTCTCAACAGATTCTGGATTTCTTATTGCACCAAGCCTATATTCTACCTAGTCATCCTACGAGGCGATTGCTTTACTAGCTTGTAGCCAGGCTTAGTGGGCAATGTTCGATCCAAACTCAGCATCTTATGGTCGTCCTATGCGAAGCAGTCTTGATTTTCTTTTAGCAAATCAATCAAGCTTTTTCTTGAATGAATCTTCAAATAAAGCATAATCCATGTGACCCGAGGCTCCTCTTTTATACCTAAGTTCACCTCGAGTGACAGATTCTTTGCTTAGGGTTAGATCGCTTCAGTTGCACAAGAAAATTCTAACAGTATGAATCTGTCTCTTCGTAAGACTTCTTCTTTCTCAATGCAACCCAACGTGAAAGCACAGAAGTTTGCACTAAATCGCATTCCTTTCTCTTCCTTCAAGTACTCTCGCACGAGAAGTCTTCATACCCCCACTTTTCTTCAAACTCGCCATCTTTTGAGTTTGAATACTGACTCTAAGAGCGACTATCCTCCTCTGAATTTCTTTACTCCTTATCACCAGACTCATTCTCTATCTCTACTTGGATGACATTCACCTCCAAGTACTTCCAATAGGGCAACATATCATCCTCTAATATCCCAATGTTAAAGAAATAATTTTCAGCATACATTACATCAGGATCAGCATTTACTATTTCAACATTATTTCCATTATAAAATGCAAACCTTTGATGTAAGGTGGATGGTACACACTCGTTATAGTGTATCCAATCTCTACCTAACAATGCATTGAATGATGGATTCATGATGTTCAAACTTAGAAGGCTAAGTTAGACGTCTTTGTGCCCACCTTGATTGGAAGCGCGATAATACCCATGACTCGCATGGAGCTTCCGCAAAAGACAAATACATTAGAGTCAGAAAAAACCAAAACTTGCTCATTCTTGTTCAAAACACAAAATTTTAGATGGGAGCAAACTTACAGTTGCTCCTCCATCTATCAAAATTTTCCCAATCAATTCATTTTTTATTTCGGCTTTGATATTCAAAGCTCTAAATCCTATTACATTTAAATTCAAATGTTCAAATTAATGAACTTACTTGAGGATTTCCCTTGCACTTTGGACTTCGATGCATCTTTCTCAGCTGGCACGACGGCTGTTGTATTGACCTCTACAGCCGCCGCAGTATGATATTCTACATCTTTAGGATGACCAATGTGCACTTCTTCTGTTGCCTTGTATGTTGCTGGCAAAGTTAGCATCATGACATTCGAGGGCTGCGGGAACCATATTGGAGGGAAGTCTCTAAATTGGATCACGCTATAGACCTTGACATCGATGAAGAAGTTGGTATTGTAGGAAGACTCCTCTCCTTCGTGACCAACTCTTTTTCTTTTCCTTTCACTTGGTGAACATCTCTCTTCTCTTTCTTGTCGCTCTAAGCAGGGGAGGATGGCAAGTCCACCTTCATTACTTCCTTAGCAACCTCTCTCGTCGCTAACTTATCTTGTTCCAAGGTCAAATCCACCTTGAATTGTGGTATTGTCTTGGGCATCCCTATCTTCTGAGAAAAATTAATAGCTCTTTTATTTGCTCAGCGTCTTTGAGGCTTACTCAGATGCCCCTATATTGGCTTGGTTTCTATAGTTTTCCAAACCTCCACTTTAGACTACTTAGCTTTTATAAATTTAGGCTCTTTCCTAACTCTAGGTTGAGCCACAGTGACCATCATCACTTGCTTCCCATTTGGCTGGAAAGGCTCATTGTTGAAGCGGCAATGATTTTGACCGCGTGAAGTGGAAGAATTAACCTTCTTATATGGGGTAGGTCTCCTAATAATGCTGGAGTAGCTTTGGCAGATGCATCTAAAACATCCTAATCTAACTACCATATTAATTATGTATATTTTAAAAACTTTTCTTATCATTCACATATATATCATTTTTATTACTCCTTATTTAACTTTTAGTTACATAAAGTAACTACATACTAATAGGTTGTATATTCCAATTTCCATTATTCCATTATATTCCTACAATACTGATCGTACTAGTTAACACATCCATGGATTAAGCTTTATGTTACGCTAATACGCCCTTTATTCTTTATTAAGCAAGTCCATACTTTACATAGAACTGCTATATAACGACTATAATCTGGATATCCCATAACCTATTGCAATCCTCCTGCAAATCAGTTTTAAATAACATATAGAATGCTCTCACACATTCTCATATCAATCAACATGCAGCTCAAACAATAGATCTCTCTCAACAAAGCAACCTCATATATATATATATATATACATATAATTATGTCAGCAGAACAAACTATAAGTAATATCAACACATATCCTCTGTCAATCCCAAACATAATATACAAACCATATAACAACATATCATCATATACAAAATGTATGCGACATATCCTAATGTCATCAGCAGAAGAGAGAGAAGTAGATTGGGTAGCAGCTGTCCAACCTGTGGAAAAAGGTAAACTCTGACATAGCTAGTAAAAACGTCTACCACTGCTAACACATGTACCTAAAACAAGCATCGCAGTTGCGTGAGTTGCGGGCTCAGTGTGTAATCTTTAATTCATTTTATAATATCACAAAAACAGTCATATATACGAACTAATCTCTCTAATCAGTTTCGTTTTGTAAAATATAGATATAGCACATCAATAAATCTCATTTCATATTTACATATTCTGTGACGCCAAAATTTTCAAAGTTCGTTTTTGAAATCAATCGATTTTTCACACCATTTTTTTTTCTTTTTAAAACATAATATGGTAGGATAGATAAAATGAAACCATAATTTGTTCAACTTGAAATACGAGTTCTACATCAAATATAATCTGAAATGCGCGTGGAAATACATTTAGAATAATATGTATATAAAATCCACCCATACTAATGTAAGTATAAATGCACATGCACAAGCATGCATAATTCCAAAACAGTTGGGAGCCCGACCTTCAGTATCGCACCGCTAGCCTCGTCGATCACGTAGTCCCATCCCTGATACCTGTTACTCTGCACAGAATCCAGCAATGACAGGTGAGTATATTTTAAATACTCAGTAAGGCTATCCATTAGTGTCTCTACATGCCGGGGTGCAGGGAAGACTTCGGCCATCCTGGCCTTATTCTCC
>CANYCX011261024.1:0-12672 GCA_948193385.1 Breynia disticha f. nivosa
CATTTAAAACACGCGTTCTAAGGTTCACAAAGGTTCACATTTTTAAAGTGTGAGATATGGTTTGGCTAAAAGTGT
Organism: Breynia disticha f. nivosa; assembly: GCA_948193385.1. Lineage (NCBI taxonomy): Eukaryota > Viridiplantae > Streptophyta > Magnoliopsida > Malpighiales > Phyllanthaceae > Breynia > Breynia disticha. The sequence continues at coordinate 76 of CANYCX011261024.1, forward strand.
AATATATTAACAGTAAAATAACATAATAATAAAATCAATTTAAACTATACCCATAACCTCAATAACTAAACGTGCAGTGTCAAAACTCAAAAAACAAACTTAAAAAGTTATAATGGGGGTAATTACCTCCTTTTTTTTGCATCGTCTACAGCCCGTCAAAAGAACGACTCAGGCCCAAGTACTAGGGGAAGGGCTCAGCTAAGAATAACCAGAACAAAGTACATATTTGACACTTTAAAATAGCTGACTCTCCTATTTTACGACCTTAATTATTCTTATCCCTATTTTACCATACTTATTCGTATTTTGTCACCTCAGCTAAGCTTATCCTTATTTTACCACTTCAGCTATAATGTATATTTTTTATTTTCTGGTATTAGTGGAAATACAACCATATCAAGTCGCATTATAGGGAAATGTTTTCAAAGATGGCATATATGGAAAGATGACACTTAGAAAATAGTAAATATGTAAATTGACCGAATAACCACAGGAAAATTACAGGAATGCACAAATTTGTGTTTAAAATGATATGAATGTCAGCTAAGTTTGTTCATTTCTGTCAATGCCAGATAAAGTTTTGGAAATATGAAAATGTCAATTTTGAGTTTGCAATTGTAAAAATATTAGGCTATGTTTAGTGTTCATCCTTGTTCATTATTGTTTATATGTCAAGAGAACAAAAAGTGACATTTTTGTATTTTAGAACATAAAATTTGACGTCCATATAATTGTGAACTAGAATCTTGTCAATCAACAAAAATGAAAAAAACACACTGACATTCATATCATTCCAAACTCAAAACATAGTAGTTTGTATAATTGTCTAAATAACTACGATATCCTGACAGAAACTAAAAACCCAACCATGACCATGCAGGGTCTTGTTCAAGTCCAAAATATTGATGGTAACAAAGATGATCAATGCACTGCCATGGAAATGAGCACGTCAGAAACGGGATTCAACTTGTCAAAAATTAGAGACCCTTCAGACTCTAATATGAGCAATCCTACCAGTTGTCATGAGAAGAAGATCAGCGTGGATATGCCTAAGCAAGATGCATCAACATTAGCAATAGATGAGGATCTTAATCCTCTTCCTCAAGCTACCCAACTTTGCCTCAACTGAGGCTCTTCTTTCTTCCCTCTTTATATTTATTATGATATTATCATGGAATTGTCGTAGGTGCACAAGTAATGCTTTCATTCTTTCTTGCAGGAACTTAATCTCTATGTACCACCTATCAATACGCATTTTGATAGAAACATGGATTCGTGAAGAGAAAGCTGACTAAATCATTGACAAGCTTGGATTTAAATTCTCAGCTAGAATAGAAGCTAGTGGTTTCTTGGAGGTATATGGGTCCTTTGGTCTAATTCGGAGCTTGTGTTTAAGTTTGAGACTATCTATCAGTCTAGCCAACTAATACATTTGTCTTTGAACTTACAGCATGTCTTTGGATTTCTCACTATAGTGTATGGTAGCCCACAACATACAAATTGCCAAAATATATGGAAGGAATTAATAACTATCTCAGCCACCATCTCAAAACGTTGGATTGTTATGGGAAACTTTAACTCAATGCTTCACCTGGATGATAAAAAGGAGGCACTTCAGTATCTCCAATTGCTTGTAAGGCTTTTGCAAATTGCATTAATGATTTTGAATTAGTTGAACTTAACCCTTGAGGCCCTTATTTCACTTAGGAATGTTGAGAAGTATTTAAGAGTATTTATTGGGGTTTTTGTAATATGGATTGGTTACAAGCCTAGCCTATGTCTCTACTGGAGCATCTTCTGAGAGTACGCTCAGATCATGATTCGATTATGGTTCATCCTAGACATGAGCAACAACACTCCAAACCCGTGCATAATTTCAAATTCTAGGAAGCATTGATATTTGAGAAAACTTTTAGGGAGGAGATGGTAAAAAATGGCATGCAGCAAGTAGTTTGTTAACTAACACAAGAAAGCTTGCCAATATCCTTATAGTTTGGAGTAAGAATACAATTGAGGCCATAGTCCATCGTAAAAACACTCAATTTCACATAATTAGAGGGATCTAAAAGAGCTTGAATCAATCAACTAATCCCCACCTAACTAACTTAGAGTGTAAGCTTCAAAAGGTGTTATCACTAGTTTTGCTACAGGAGGAGTCCATGTGGAAACAAAGATCTTGGGATAAATGGATAGCCTTGGGTGATCGCAACATGGGTTTCTTCCATGCCATTGCCTTAATTTGTCGCAATAGACATAAAATTTCTTTTATTTATGATGATAACGGTGATATTATAAAAGACTCGTACTAGATAAGGGATGTGGCAAGATTTATTTCATTAAGTTATTTCTTAAATATTCTATTAATTCTATACTAGAATTATTAAGACTCGTACCAGATGAGAAGAAAATTCATAGTGCACTTTTTGTAAGAATTCTGACCAAAGCCATAGGATTGAATGGTTTTAAAACAGGATTTTATCAAAAACAATGGACTCTACCTAAACCTAATATATTAGACATGAGTAGAAAGGTATTTTCAGGCAAAACTAGTATAAATGACTTTAATATTACTCATATAGCTCTTATCCACAATATGCCTATTGGATTGTGTAACATTGATTTCAAAATTATATCAAAAATCATTGTTAACAAAATTAAGCTTCTTATAAACACTCTTATATCAGAGGAACAGTCTAGTTTTGTGCATGCCAGACAAATTATGGATAAAATTTATTGCTTAGGAAGTCATTCATAGTATGTATACTTAGAAAATAGGTAGAAGTATGTTATTCATGAAGGTAGAACTTGGACAAGCATATGACAAATTTAGCTAGAGCTTTTATCCAAGACTCACTTCAAGTAGCAGGATTTTTATGTAAGCTGATTTGTATTGATATGGATTTTATAACTTCTTTCAACTATAGATGTTATGGTAAGGGGCTCCTTCGGACATTTTTACACCTTCTCGGAGTATCCACCAAGGTGATCCAGTGTCACCATATATCTTTACTATATGTATGGACAGGTTAGGCCATATCATCAAGGATGTCATAGGTGGACAACACTAGACTCCATTTAAAATTGGCAATAGTATGCCATTATCCCACATCTTCTTCGTGGATAATTGAATACTTTTTGGTGAATGTACTACTCAGCAAGTGAAAATTATATTATCCAACCTCAAAATGTTTTATAAGCTTCAGGTGTTAAGGTAAATGAATCTAAAACCAAGCTCTATTTCTCAAAGAATGATAATCTAAATATTTGTGCATATATTTGTAGAATTAGTAAATTTTAGAGCATTAATAGTCTTGGAAAATATTTAGGGATCCTCATCCTAGATGGCAGAATCTCTCAAAGGACATTTGACCCAGTCATTGAATGCATCCAAAATAGACTCTCAAGATGGTGCACAACAAAACTAAGTTCGCAGGATAAATTGCCCTCATCCAGTCTGTCATCAACACATTGTCAACCTTTCTAATGTAAACACTACCATTTCCAAAAGGTACTTTCCAGGAAATTAACAAATTAGCTAGAAAATTCCTTTGGGTGATTATAGAGCGTGAAAGAAGATTTCATTGGTTAACTTGGTAACAGTGTATAAATCCAAACAAAAGGGAGGCTTTGGTATCAAGTCTACTCACAATACTAATAAGGAGTACATTCTCAAAATGGTTTGGTGGTTAATAAACAACCCAAATTCACTCTGGGCTCTTATATTGTGCGATAAATATCTAGGAGGGGAGACTCATCCTATCTAACTCAAGAAGAACCAATCTCTCCCCTACCTGGAGGGCAATCTTAGAGCAACAACACGTTCTAGACTGCAACCTAACATGGTCAATAGGTAATGGCAATAGGATTCAATTCTAAAAGGATAATTGGCTAAGGGATTTTGGGCCGCTTTTACAATCACCATATATCACCAGATTTTATTATGAACTTGGATGTAAAACTTGTTGATTACATTAAAAATGATGAGTGGGGATTGGGAGATGTTGCAGCAACAATTGCCTGAATGGGTGTCCAATATTTTAAGTGAAACTATTCCTCTAGTGGCTAACTCAGGTGCAGATTCATTTAGTTGGGTAACAATGGCTTCGGTAAGTTTACAATCTCTAGTGCAGTATCTTGTCTTACAAATGAGACTACCTCTGTGCAGGATAAAAACTCTAAGCTTTGGAACGTGATTTGGAGTTGTCATGGTCCACCCCATCCAAAACATTGCTTATGACTGGTTACCCACAAGAAAATACTTACTAATACACACAGGCATCAATAGAATTTGACGAATGACAATATTTGCACCAGATGCAATCAAGGACCCAAAATAGTTCAACATGCACTAAGGGATATAATTCAGTTTTGATGGAAGAAAGTTGTTAAAAGGGAATGGAGTGGAATATTTTTCATTCTTTGACTTACATACTTGGTTGATTTCCAACTTACTGTATAAGGCACATAAGGTTTTTGATATTTTTTAGAATTTTTTTTTCAAAATCTTTGTCTAGCAAGCATGGTACCATAGGAATATGGAGATCTTTCAATGGCATAATATCACATCATATATAATCAATGATTGTGTTCAAATGGCATCCAAATTTTTCAAAGCTAATGCATTGAAATATCATCTCCAAACCAGAGGCAAAGGATCCACTCAAACGGGCGATCAATAGCAAGCACCAAACACCTCCATATTAAAATCAACTTAGACAGTTCATCAGACATTTTTTCTTAGTGTGCTTCTGTGGGTCTCATTATAAGAGATGATAAGGGCACTCTCTTGGGTTTTTATGCTAAAAATATATTGTATTGTTGTCCCCTGTCACAAAGGTGTGGGCAATTTTTCACAACTTTAGGTGGGCTAAGGTTAGGGGATGACATAGGATCGAACTAGAATCAAATTTAATGTTGGCAGTCAGGTACCTTATGAATCCAAATGAATGGAAACAATACTCTTATAACCTCTTTTGGAGCATCTACAATTACCTTACTCAATTGGAGTCAGCAACAACTCATCACGCCTTCCATGAAGCCAATGAGTGTGCAAACTTGCTGGTAAGATAATGTCTATTATGCAATCTAGACAGTGACTTATGTTCATGCAATCATTTTGGCCTTGCAAGGATGTTGTATTATGAATCTTTACGCATTTCATTTATTAATAATATTCAACTTCCCATTGTATCTTTGCGGGTTAAACCTATTTGATTCAGCAAATGTATACAATGCTACGTTCTCTTGGGTTCATCCTAGCTGATTCAACGAGTACATAGATATGGGCATTTCTTTCAAAAAATCTTAGAAGCTTATATGATTTACGTGCTTAGTAAAATTAGTTCACAGATAACTAATGCGCATAAATATTCAAATGGTGTTATCTATTCCTTGAGAGTGTTTGTCTAAGTGGGAGAGTCAATCCACATGGAACACTAACATAGACTTGACAAATATATAGTTATTTATTAAGAAAATCCTTGGAAACAAAATTTAAGAAATTTCTTAAACTAAGGATATGGACAATGAATAAGGTTAAGAATTAAAATTCTTAAGAATGAAAGACTTGATGGACTAAAGTTAGTGTTAAATATGGATTCAAGACATATTATTTGATGAAATATCTTGATTACACAAAGTGTCGTACGTTAGAGTATACACTTTAATAAACTCATGCAAGTAAGGGGTGTATCATGTTTAAATATTTCATTGTTAGATTTGATCTTTTGTAGATGATAAAGTCAAACTTTGATTTCACTTATTGAAGAATGATGAAGTCTTCACGTATGTTCCAAGTATCTAAGTGAAACGGTCAAATATGTCAAGAGTGACATGAAAAGTGAGAGTTAAGAAGTAATTAACTTATTCAAGTGAGTCTGGAAGAAAAATTTAATATCTTCGTCAAGTATACACTTTATGTCCTAATCTTATTGAAGAATATCTTTAATAGATCTTTCAATGATGACATTCTTGATAATATTATGTTTTGTAAGGACTAAAAATTCTCTATAAGTTAGAGATAAGTTTTATGGTTATAGAATGAAGCCATAAATCGTAAATTGAAACTTTTAACTTTTATCAGTTTTTATTTAAGTATTATCTTATCTTAGTGATAGTGATCAAATTTTGTGATCCTTACTGAAATTAGTCAAAATCGATTGTTCGATTAGCTAATGGTAAGAATGTTAAGAAATTCATTATAGTTGAATTACTTAACACAAGAAATGTTTACAGGTAAGAATTAGTAGTGTGACTATTATTTGACCTGAATTCTATTGCTATATGTTTTGTCATCTTTAGAAGCGGTTGAATTTGAGGGCTAGACGTAGTCCTAATATGAACATCATTTTGGAATATGGAAATTAAAGTAATAGTTGCAATTGCTTTAGACATACCATGTAAAAGGTCATCAAGTTGCTTCTTTGATCTTGAGTGTCAAAATATGATTTAATCAAAAGCACTAGGACTGACAAACATCGCCAATAAATTTGATAGAAAATTAAGTTCCAAATGATGATATGGATTTGAACATGAGATGTTTATTTCCAATTTCATAACAAGAGTGATATGAAAATTGAAGAGAATTGATCTTCTTAATTATTTTTAAGATATATGTTGGCTGAAGCCACATGATCTTAAAAATACCCTCAAAGATTATTGCTTACTTATCTTGTGAAGTTTTGTGGATTATTCATGAGACTGACTTAACTACTACTGTCCATAAGATGTATTTCTAATGAACACGTAAACTTTAGTCATAAGGGACTAGAATAATATGTGGAGTATTTTATTTAAGATATTGAATTGTGTCATAAGGACATACGGTCACATTGGATTGCTAGATTGGAATAAAATGGATACATCTATTTTCTACGAGATATCAAGTCTGTCTTTCTTCAAGATCAGTCCATCCGAGTAAAAAAATTAGAAAGATTGAAGAAAGAGAAAGGAAATTGATGTATGAAAGAAAGTATTGACCATATTTGTTTTGGATTAAATACTATTTTAGCGTCTTCCTTAATTACGAATGGTCTTTATCTTGACTTTAATAGAATTTAATTCTCGTGGGAGCTAGGAATGGAAGTTAATTCTAGTGGGAGTTATGAGTTGTTAATTCCAATGAGAGTTATGACTTCTTTAATCGTGGGTAAAATTTTTTGAGTTTTTGAACTTAAGAATTTTTGAGTTATAGAACTTATTCCTAGCAGCTTAATAACTTTAGTGAGAGTTTTAGAGTTTAATCCCTGTGGGAGCATTTCAAATGTAAAGATAAATGCTTTTGTAGTATATCTTTCAAATTTTAGAAATTTATAATTATTAAATGAATAAGTCTCACGATAACATTTATGTAATGAATTTTTCGTGAACCTTTTAGTAACTCCATTAGTTAAGAATCATGAGTTGTAGAAGTTATCTCATCCCATTTATATGTTCTTAGATTAAAGCAATGAGAATGTGAGTAACATTTGTTAGATCAAAAGAAAGTTAAGTACTGGTTGATCTATCCAAATCAGTGAGAACAAAATTGATCTTAGTTTGATTGAATTTAGTTATGTACTAAAATGATCAACCTAAAAGGTAAAGACCTATTAGGATCAAGTTAAATATGAAATCATATGTGAAAAATTTAATGAAAGCACTAAGAATCACAATTGGGTTTATACAATATAGTTGAAAGCAATTTGTAAGATTCTTTAACATATTGTAAGATTTATCTAAAAGACAATTATTCAAGATGACTAGACTAATCTCAAGACTCATTAATCTCATATGGAGATTTAAACTATAAGATATAAGTGTTTGAACATTGTGTGTCTTATAGTACAAAGTTACAAAATATTAGAATGTTTATTTGTGAGTTCAAGAGGGATTGATAATTTTCATATTAGTTATGATTATACAATATGCATTTTGAGTTATTCTAATTTTTATATAACCAATACACATATGTCTAGATTTCACTAATCTAGTGTGGTTTGAATGACATACAAGTTGGTCTTAAAAATGAGATTTCAGGAAAATTTTATTTTTTAGAATTAGTTTCTTAATAGTAAATTTGTATCCATTAATGATGACATAAAAAGATAGTTAAGTAGCTTACTATATAATAGTCCATATATATAGTACATCATGTTGAGTACAAGAGTTTAACTTGTTGAACGAGTTAGAATCTTATTAACTACACGAGTGACCTGTAGTACGAGTTATAAAGCTTGTTTTGTAGAAGAGAAGATTTCTACTATGCAAAAAGTGTTGGATTAAGGTAAATAATACTAATCCATGAAAAGGGTTAAAGGAAGTAGATTGAAAGATACTTGTGAAACATTAAAGTGTGTGGATATTAATGTTAAAAGGATCTACGATGGAAATAAATTGCTATATTTTTACTTAAACCGAAGAGGTAAGAAGTAAGAAATAATTTTCATGTATGGTAGTTTGAACTATCATAAAAAAGGAGTTTTGAAAGACTGGTTTGTGTACCATCTAAGGTCTAACTACCTTGAAGATGTATGACAATCTTAGTGGATGGTCATAATCAATAGCTTAAGGAAGCTTATTAAAATTAAGAATCATTTTTAAGTTGTGTGGACTTAATTGCACAAGGAATTATGAACTTAAAAATCATTTATAAGACAACAAGAGATTTTGAATGTGGATCCGTTTGTTTGTTGGTCAAAATCACATGTCGAAAGAAATTTGTTTCTTGAGTGTTAGCATGACATATATCTATGGACATATAGCATTATGTATAAGAATTATTAAGTATAGTTCAGTATGTTGGTTGAATTTATCTACTCACATAGATATAATTCTTAATATGAATTTTTTTTTCATATGTAAGAATGTATGATGGATAAGTAAGGCCATCCACTATTCCATATTTATCGAAAGCTATCCTATATGAGACTTAAAAGAGAAAAAATGTAATAATGTGTTGACGCATTAGATGGTTATTGCTTTCACATACTGTTAAATTAAACATATGTCCTAAGTGGATTGAACACTATGACATATTTGTATAATGTGTGAATAAGCCGACTAAGGGATGGAAAGAGAATTAAATTGATCTCAACTTTCCTAATGTGAGACTCATATAGAGTTAATAACTCTAATTCAACCTTAAGACTCTTTTAAATAATAGGAAGCATATGTATAATTGATTAATTTGATAAGAACTTTAAACAAGGCCGCATTAGCAATGAACGGGTAAATAAAGACTTATCAATTAAACATTAAACATGTGGTGGAAATTTATTTAAAAAGAGGAAGTTCTTTTTAAGAACATGTCACTTGAGAAACATTTAACACTTGAGCTCACTACTTTTTCCAAAAAAAAGTAGAAGTGTATATGAATATTTTCGTAAGATCAAAATGAGACAAAAACTAGTGATCATGAAATTGAACTAGGGGTAAGTCACATTAAGCTGGAGGTGACGTAAAAGTGAGATGCTTCAAAAATCAAACCTCAATCATGGACTGGTCGTGCGATCTCACTGGTGTGTGTTTAGTGTAAACTGATGGTGTTCAACATAATGAGATGGGGTCTTATTATGTGCGAGCGGGAGGTTTTTGGGTTCGCACGTAAATAAGAGTTATATTGAGGGGCAAAATAGACTTTGTAAGTCTATTTATAAATGATAAAAACTACCTATTTATAAATGGATAAAAACTACCCCACTAAATGTGATTAACTCTTATTCCATCACTTCTCGTTTTCTCTGCCGAAAGACAAACTTGAGAGGAAAAGAAAATTGTTTTCTTTTACAGTACACTGAACTACATTTAGTAGAGAGGCAAATGAATCTCGTACCCAGTATACCAATGTATACTCGTGGAAAACGCAACTAGAACGGTTCTTGTGAAGAATTTTTGCGTGGGAAAAGCAATCAGAACGGTTCCTGTGAAGAGAGGAAAATAATTTTTACATTTTTTCACTCATTTATATATAATGTCTAAATAATATATAGTTTTAATTGTTTTAAAATTTCATAACAAAATTTATATTTTGTTAATATATTTTTCATGTGTTGGTATGAATTTTAAATATTATCTGATTAATTTTTTATTTGGTTATAAAACATTAGAAATACAATTCTGAAAATAAAACATTAGAAATACAAAAGAATGGTATAAATCCCAAAACCTAGGAGCATTGACCTCATGAGCGGTATCGCATTGCTAGCACCACCAAAAATCAAAAGTCCCACCGAACTCTACTGTCGCTCAACACATTCATCACAAACACAAAGCATTGTGTGTAACTAAACACCCAGTAAGTACATCTACAACACTTATCAAAGTAGTTAATGCATAAGTACTCGTTGGTAAAGTGTGTTAGATGTTTTATGTTCTTCGGATCCAGGAAAATAATCCTAATCATTATTCAAGGTCAAGAACCATACTTCTTAATTTTACCTAACAACCATATATTAGGTCAATTATTGTTTCCATCTCACTTCTTAAAGGTTCTGTTTTACAATGCTCAGTAAACGGAAACGGTCTGGGGAATGGCTTGAGCAAACCGTTCTCCAGGCCGTTCGACCATTTTGTTTTGGTTCTAAAAGTGAAACGGTTTAGGGAACGACTTGATCAAACCATTCTCCTGACCGTTTGACCTAATTGTCCATGTCAAGCTCAAACAGTTTGGGAACGGTTTGGATCAAACCGTTCTCCAACACATTCTAACTCACTGGAATGCCCTAAAAGTGAAACGACTTTTGGAACGGTTTGCATAGCCCATTTCCCAGCCCATTTCGACCACTTTTTTTAAAAAAATGCAACACTTAAGATATACACCTCACCCAAAGTTAACACAACATCTATATACGACCAACAAACCATAATGCATCACTCCATACATAGTATCCAACACAATCAACATTCAATTCGCACATTCCATTCGATTTCCCATTATCATTCTATTACATATACACTTCACCCAAAGTTAATACAACATCTATATACGACCAACAAACCATAATGCATCACTCCATACATAGTATCCAACACAATCAACATTCAATTCACACATTCCATTCGATTTCCCATTATCATTTTGTTACCTCACGTTCAACCTTAAGCATTTTCCATAAACCAAAATCACTCAGACACATATCACTCGTGTGACATCCTAAAATTTATTTTATGGAAATGATGAATAAAAATAAGATTTTTCTTATTGAAATGATGAAAATAAATAAATAAACTTAGGTATATGAAGGTTGATTGAAGGTTGATATAAGGGTTATGTAAAATAACCAAGGAAAAAGAGAAATACAGGGAAACAACCAAGAACACGCTTTGGGAACCAAAGTGCGCGTGTTGGGCACGACAACGCGTACTTTGCTGTCCACCACGCGTACTAGGCTGATTTTCGAAAAAAAATATAAGATGAACGATTTAACCGAACATTCAAGAACCTATCACATAATCTGCAAAGAAAACATCAGAAAAGAGCTGAGAAAAAGAAAAAGACATTATTCTTGAGTGGAGGAAGTGCATTGGCCAGAATAAACTTCAATTCTTATGAGAATCCAAGCCAAGTTAACAAGGTAAAGGTTGATAGGAGGTTTATAAGAACTTTGGAAGGTTTATGCTTTCAATTTGATGGTTGAATGTATTTAAACTAAATTGGTGCTGGAAAAACATGTGATTGATTGAAAGGAACGTGAATAACTTCTTGTTTATGATTTAGGAGAGGTAAATCATTAAATGGATGGATTTTAGGAAGATTGGTTCATGAAGAAAGGTTGTTGGAATTGTATGGATTAAGCTTTAGAATGATGACTTAATGATTCTAAGTAAAGAATCAATGTGAATATATTTAGTTAATGAAATGTATGTGATTAATTTCATACAAGAGAATTTGTACGATGATTGAGCGGGGATTGATTCAGGGTTGACATTTTTAATTTTGCGCCTATTTAGAGGTAAGTGTTCTTACGCTTACTAATTATATTCGTATGACTATCTCTTACAAGTGAGAATGTAGATTTTCTAAGCTTATATATATGTAAATATATTTGGCTTAGGATGTTGAAAGACTGTTGTGAATTTGGCTTGCTAGAGTTAGATGAATCAAGTTGAGAATGAAATGAATTGGTTGATTTGGAGTTGATTTATTTATTCTAGTTGGTTGAACATGAATTTACGATGTTGATTCAAAATGAAAGAATACTATAAGGCTTGAATGGAATTCTTGCTTATTGATAATGATATGTGTTAGTGTAAGCCCTAGCCCAATGCATTGTTTGTAACTTTTATTACTGAGTAATAAAATTATGAGGAATTATTTTATCTTATGATGTATTGACCTGTGGTATATTGTATGATAAAATATCCAAGAATGTTAAATATGCGCTTGAAGTATCAAGGTTGAGGACCTTGATAGTAGAACCTGGAAGTTTTTTAGATTAACATTCTAAATATCCCTAGTCGCTTGTTTCTATGGGAATAGAAATGAATTAAGACTAGTATGTTCTTTGTAGATGATCATGTTCTACGGGTCATAGATATTCGGGATATCTAGCAAAGTGCATAGGTATAATGTAGAGCATTATACTTGGAGAGCGATCACCATTTGCAATGTCAAATGTT
>CANYCX011261552.1:0-15714 GCA_948193385.1 Breynia disticha f. nivosa
AAGAGTTAAAATATGTTATTTGAAGGACATTAGGGTCTAAGACACCAAACTCACTCGCCCGTTGTGGAGCTCAAATTTAAAAATATTATTCTCAATTTGAACTCACTTTTAAATTAAGATTTTTCAAATATTTTCCAATCAAAAATAAAAACTTGGATGTATAAAAGAGTAATACAAAATAAAATCAATGTCATGAATTAACAAACACCAAATTTGTTTTTTACAAACTCTTTTTATAAAACATATTTGGCTTGCTAAACACGTGCTCGACTCCTCGTGAATCTTGCTAAGCCTTTACAACATTAAAACAACTAAAGGGGTGAGTGTATAGAATACTCAGTAAGTGATAAACAAAATGTTGTTAAAATATTGTACAGGGGAAACTTCAATCAGCACGGAGAGTGCTCGATAAACACGGGGGTGTGCTTATCCCTGATTTCTCAGTTGGCACGGGCTTGCCTCCATTGAACACGAGATCGTGCTCTTACAAATTTTTCATATTTATTAACCATCACGAGGATGCGCTCACCAACACGATATCGTGCTGAGCTACAGATCTTTCTAATCCAATTCTGTTTTTGTGGTCTTTGAGTAATACTTATGTGCTTTATAACATATACTTTTCCAGTATATCCAACATGTCATATGTACATTGAAAATCAGCATACAAAACTCAATTAAAAGTTAAATCATAGCAAAGCACAATATACTCACATATAAGAACCAACTCAAGCATTTTAGCACATCAACATATCAAACACATTTGCTCATCAACATATCACATGTCTTATATCTCAATCTAGCATTCACATATCCATAAGCAAGAATGACATGCTAACATGAATGCCATATATCAAGTGTATGCACATGAATATCAAACACACACACATTTCCAAAGATGAATGCCTGGGGCTTACATATCTCCAATAACCGAACTCGAGGGCCACAACCATATAGGCCAAATATCGATCATAAAGACCACGACCATAAAGGCCAAATAACATCATCGACCACAAAGGCCATGACCTCAAAGGATCACATATGCTCACACACATGCTCACAAAGCAAATCACATGCTTCCATTTCATCGTAAATAAAATACGAATAGCAACCACGACATAAAGCCAATTGAGCATGCAAATATCATCACTTTAAACATGAGCATATTCACACAATTCATACATCACATATGAATCAACAAAGTAAGAACATAATCAAACCAATCTCAATCTCGCAATATCAAGTTGCAATCATACTCATACTACTTAATTAAGCAAGAATACTATCAAGCTTTCCATATTCAATAAAGAACATTTGTTCATATGAGTACTTTATCATTTCTTTGTCTTAATGTCAAACGTTCTAGCTTTTTATGATTTACACAAGTACTAGTAAATATAAGAATACTTACTTGATCATTCGTAAGCAAATGGTCACTTACTTCCCTTAAGCTTTCTTAGCTTATCGTATTATGCATTTACGTTTATTAAGAACAATTCGTTCTTCTCGTCACGAGGTTAAGTGTAAGGACACTTATAACCTCACATTTTATAAGCTTTATTCAAACTTATTTTATTATTTCTCATCGCATAATACCTATCGGTTTCTTTCCAAACCCTTTATCTTTTTTTAATTCATTCCATCTAATTATATGGAACCATCATAACGTAAGTGAGGACACTTACTGATCGATTCAAGCACCATCTTTTCCTTTAATACTCAATAGCATACATAAACTATGAGTAAAAATAAATCACTTACAAGAGCCATAAGCGTAAGAAAATACTTACTCAACATTCCTCCATGCCTAAGCACAATTTCACCGTCAATCTAATTCAAATAAACATAATTCTCTTATACTTATCCATCCATACTCAGTAACATAATCCTACTATGAGTAAAGGTCAAGTACTTACTTTAAACCTTGCTAAGCAACACATACTCATAGTGCCAGAATCATAACATTCAAGTACTCAAACTTTTAACAGAGTAATTGAAACCCACTTACCCAGATTCATCGAAGAAGTAGCATAAATTTCAAACCAAGCTCCAATTCGAATTGCCACAAGAAATTGCCTTCTATTGAACCGTTTTCTACGAAAATCTATCAAGTTTATCCATAAATACATTTCAAATCGCCCTCTAGGTTTCTTTCAATTTGTCTCCCAGCTTTTCTAAAGTTCTGTAATAAAATGAACTTTTAAAAGTCGAACACCGCTTACATTTAACTCGGCACGACCCACTCAAACTAGGCACGATTCAAAATGACTAATTGGCACGTCTCGTGCCAATTTAATCATGGCACGGTTCAAGTGAAATCACGCACGGCTCGTGCCTTATTCTCAACCCATGGCACGACCAACATGCACAAAGCCACCTCCTACTTCTTTTAGATTTGCATGGCACGGTTTGCATTGATACAAGCACATCTCGTGCTTCATATTTCTTTATGGCATAGTCAATTTGTATCCATGCACGGTTCATCATATTTATGTTAATTAAGCACGATTTTTAAGTATATTCAGCACATCTCGTGCTACTTTAGTTAATCCATGGCACAATTTAAATGAAACCAAGCGCAACTCATGCTCATCCACATGCCAACCGTGCTCATTGGTTCCGTTATCAAGTGAAATCTTTTAATTTCAATTTACTTTCATTATTTTATTTTATTTTATTTTATTTTATTTTTCTCGGGGCGTTACAACCTTACTTCAATGAATGACGAAATATTTCAGAGTTCCCTCTATCCAGGGGAGGATTTCAAAGAACACTTATTCGGAAGTGTTAGAAAGGATCCAACAGAAGCTTCAAGGATGGAAGGCTTGAACTTTATCAATGGCCGCTCGTGTGACTCTGGCAAAATCTGTTATACGTGCCATTCAATGCTACGTTGCAAACATTAGCTTTACCAAAGGGGATTTGTGAAAGAATAGATGCGATTCAAAGGAGCTTTATAAATGGGTTCTCAAGAGCAACAGAGGATCTACAAAATTAGCTGGAGGAGACTATGCCAACCAAAACAGTCGGAGGATTGGGGATGCGGGACATGAAACAAGTAAACAATTCGCTTCTGTCAAAGCAGGCCAAAAGAGTGATCACAAAGGAGGATAATTTATGCATCCAAGTGCTCCAAGGTAAGTATGGCATAGGAGAAGGGAGTCCAAGATTGGAGGCAAGAAAAACTGATTCTGCTACTTGGAAAGGGATTGTAAATTAAGGAAAGCTCATAGACAAAGGCTTGGGGAAGAATGTATTAAATGGGAAAGGGACTTATTTCTGTCTGGATAGATGGTGCAGAAATGTTAGGCTTATTGAAGTTGTAGTTGCACAAATTCACCAAGGCGAGTTGATGCGCAGAGCAAAGGATTACTGGGATGGAGAGAATTGGAAATGGAATGAATTTCAAAATAAGTTACAGTTGGTATGGCTGCTTAAGTTGGCAGCGTGAAGAGTGCATATGGATGACAGACTCCAAGACAACTTCACATGGAAACTCACGCCGTTTGGAACTTTCAGTGTTCGTTTTGCTTATTAGGCTCAATTTGACACCTCACAGTGGGATAATCAGCAGGTTTAGAAGGCGTCCTGGAAGGCTGTTTGGCGAGTTGAATTACCAGAAAGACAACGGTTGTTTGGTTGACTACTCCTACATGACAGGGTTCTAACCAAATGTCATCTTGTGAGACGTGGAATGGGATTTGATGCAACCTGTGGCTTGTGTAATCAAAGAGAGGAAACAACCATTCATCTATTCTATGGCTGTGAAGAGGCTGCAAAAGTGTGGAGACTTATTCTGTCGAGTGAACTTGATTCGATGTTTTCCAATTTCCTCTAAGGGAATGGATTAAGCTTAACCTCAGTGTCTCAGACTTCATATGGCATTCTATGGTATGGTCAAACATTTTCATCCTTGTATGTTGGTGGATATGGAAGAAAAGGAATGCAAAAGTATTTAGTAGAGAAGAGATAATAATTGATATAGGCTTACTTGATAGACAAATCAACTCCATAAGACATGCATTTAAAAACCAGAAGGAATTTGTTTCGAAGAAGAAGGAAATCTGGGTGTCTTGGCACCCGCCCCCTCAGGAGTGGGTTAAATTAAATATTGAAAGAGCTAGTAAGGGGAGTGCAAAACTTGCTTCGTGTGGAGGGGTTCTCCGAGACTCAACAGGGAAATGGATTAAGGGCTTTGCGGCTAACATAGGATCTTCTTCGGTAGTGGAAGCAGAATTGTGGGGGATTTTTCGAGGACTCTCAATGGCTTGGGAAGAGGGGTATAAGTGGTAATCGTTGCTTTAGACTCAACTACCACTATACATTTACTACAGCAGAATGTTCGACTCTGTCATCCCTTAGCACCCATTGTTAGCAGTTGCAAGAACTTTCTTGCAAGGGACTGGATTGTCCGTTTTGAGCATACTTACAGAGAGGGGAAACAGGGTCGCAGACAGGTTGGCAAATTATGGAAGCGAGTTACAACGGGGCATCCATATATTACAGGAGCCTTCCAGCTGCTACCTGGACATTTTGTGGGAGGATTGTATGGGGATTTCGTTCCCCAAAACTATTGCTGAAACTTTATGTTAATCAGGGCACTGTTGTTTAGCCCCCATTATTAACAAAAAAAAATAGGATACCATCAAAGATGTGCTTTAGAACTATCTTAAAAAAAATACTATAAAAGGGTAATGAGGGCAAAAAAAATGACTGAACGCAAATCACCAAAGTTTTTTGGTTATTTTACATTATCAACATTTTTCTTGGCATAATTTAACCTTTATCATACTAGATCAATTGTAATGGTGGTACAAAGATGATTTTAATTTCATTTTATTGCACATTTACTTTTACATAGATATTTTTTCCCCACCTTTACTTTTAACGCACACTAATTTAGTTCGATTCTCAATTCGACCCACCACACATTTATCCATCCACCTCAATTCAGTCACTCATTGCTGTGGATATCAACTCAATCAAAAGTCCTAAAACTTCAAACAACACCAAATCCACTCTTCTATTTAAAATTTCTCCAAAACTAAATGTCTTTAAAACGATACATGTCTTCAGACGAAAACCTTACGCAACAATAGCAAAGAAGTAATTGAACATATACTACTATACACATTTGGCAAAATAAGCTTTCAACAAGTTATATGAAGAAAAGCCAGCTTCATAAATCGAGTCCCATTGGAATTGTAACAACACAGATGTGTGTAACTAAAACGAAGAGCGTGTTGCTCCAATAACTGACCACTCAATCAAAACCTGAAAACGATTGATAGATATTATTAACCTTTTCCCCCCTCTCTCCCTTCCCTTGTCTCTTCCTCTCTTTTTTTCCTTTTTCTCCTTCTTTTATTTCCACTCTCTCTCATATAATTCCTTGTCGGTGGACCAGAGCAGTGGCATGGCATCCTATGTACATTTCTCCACACAAAGTCATAAAAGTGAAATCCAAATTAATCATATAGGAAATACATTTGGTAATTTGGAATATAGAAAACAGTAATAACAACCGTTGTGCAGTATAAGGTCGATGTTTTGGCTTCACAGAAACTCTCTCAGACTCCGCACTACACATTAAGCTCTTCAATTTCAGATAGTCTGGGGATAAAGGAGATAAAGTGAAAGTCTGTTTACTCTATTTCTTGGTCTCAGGTACTGACAGTGATGTGCAGTTATGCATGCTTATAACAATGGTGGATAACCAGTATAACTGTTAAACAAGTTCAGTTTTCATGTCAGTTGAGAAATTTAAAGTACTGCAAGTGCTGTACAATATTTGATTCTCATGTTTCTTGGTTTTTATTAGTTGGTTTGTTGGCAGTTATCTTGCTTTGCTCAAATCTTGAATTCTGTGTTTGTTATGATTGAAGCTTTTCTTGTGCATGGTGTTTTCATTTGTTACTCTTTAAAGATCAAACTGCATGCGTTTGTAGATTGATGATTAAATGATGAGAGGTGACTTTAACTAAATATATTATCACTTATCAGTTTAAGTGATCATGTCTGTTAATTCTATCTCTCTACATAAGAAATAAAGCAGAATTTTCCATATGAAAACTAATCCAGGTTTAGAAACTTTTTTATTGTACAAATTTTGATGATGCATAGGGTAGTTAAAACGTCTGATTAACTAGTTTGAGACTGATGTTTAGAATTAATTGGCATTCTGGAGAGAAGTGAAAATAGCAGATTGATGCTTCCTTGTTTCCTGATTGTGATCTTTAGGTGTTCTATGCCAATACACGAATTACTACTCTTAGAACATGAGAAAGGATTCGAGCTGTGATGAAAGGAGCTTATAAAGTTCATAACCTTCAAATTGGGTTATGGTTCACTGCTAACGAATGCGTGTCTGATTCTTTTTTAGCACATAGCAAGCAAAACCATGGAAAACAGAACATGGATTTGGAGGAAAAGATCTTCAGAAAAGACAATCGTGACAACACATAAAACTCCAATTTCAACTAAAGGAATTGATGAGGAGGTAACAGAACAGCTTTGAGATTTTTGAGATGTTAAATCCAACAGATGTAACTATTTGTTCTTATAGGCACAGAAGCTCCCACCGAGTAATGAAGTAGGACCTGTCGCACCTGTGAAAAATCTAAATGAGAAGTTAGCTTCAGTACTTCTTGATAATCCTGCAAAAGATGATGTAATGGAGAAGGAA
Organism: Breynia disticha f. nivosa; assembly: GCA_948193385.1. Taxonomy (NCBI): domain Eukaryota; kingdom Viridiplantae; phylum Streptophyta; class Magnoliopsida; order Malpighiales; family Phyllanthaceae; genus Breynia; species Breynia disticha. The sequence goes on from CANYCX011261552.1 coordinate 6,686, forward strand.
AAATTGGCTGAAGAAATTGTTGCAGGTAATTCAAGCAAATCTTTTTAATTTGCTTCTGTTTGGATGAGCTATCAGAATTGTTTCTGGATTGGATAGATGCAGAGATCCTCTGTGTTGATGTATAGATGCTTATAACACTTTCTTTTTTTTGATGTTTTCTTTAACATTTGAAGAAACAGGCCAAGAGAAGACGCATGAAGAAACAGTTATCTCCAAAGAGGAAGCAGGAGAAGTTGTAAAACACGAAGTAGCTGCAACTGAGAGAATATTGGAGTCTGATACTGCATCGAAGCAATGCATGAAACAGCTAAGCTCTCTGAGAGAAGAAAAGGAGAAGAATATAATTGATGCTGTCCTGAAGGCGTCGAGTGAATTTGAGAAGGAAAAACGAAAATTAGAAGAGAAGTTGATGGAGATGAGCAAAAATCTGGCAGATGTGGCCATTGAGAATGCAAATTTGAGCAAGGCTCTTTTAGTGAAAGAGAAACTGATCGAAGAATTACATAGACGTTCGACTCAGACAGCAGCAGAATTTAATACATTAATGGCCAGATTAGATTCCACAGAGAAAGAGAATGCTTTTTTGAAGTACGAATTTCATATGCTCGAGAAGGAGCTCGATGTTCGGAATGAGGAATTGGAATACAACCGTCAGTCTGTTGATGCATCGCACAGGGAGCACTTGGAGAGTGTGAAGAAAATAGCTAGATTGGAAGCAGAATGTCAAAGACTCCGAGTCCTAATGCGGAAGAGGTTGCCAAGTCCCGCAGCCTTTGGGAAGAAGAGGGAAGAAGTTGAAATTCTGGGAACAGAGTTAAAGAAAAAACCAAATCCTACGAGAGATTTGATTGTCAGAGAAGCCACCAAGGAAGTTCCTGCAGTGAACACCAGTTTTCTGACTGAGCAGTTACGCTGTATGGAAGAAGAGAACAAAAGTCTCAAAGATGTAATGGCTAAGAAGAATGCTGAGCTACAATTTTCAAGAAACATGTTTTCTCGAACAGCTTTAAGGTTATCGCAGGTAGAGTCTCAGCTTCTAGATCTTTCAAGTGGGCAAAAATCTTTGGAACTGTCTAAGTGCAGTTCTGAGCCAAAGGATCTTTTTCCAGCAACAAACCTTGACAGCGCCGGTGATGATGGAGTGAGCTCTTCTGGATCATGGGCAAATGCTCTTATCGCAGAATTGGAGCTTTTCAGAAACAGAAAAGCGAAGAATCAATCGGAAAGCAAAGCAATTGAAGTTTCAGATATGAGTTTAATGGATGATTTTGTTGAGATGGAGAAATTAGCGATAGTTTCTGAGAAAGGTGAGACTCATAATTTGTTATCTGGAATGGAAATTGTTCCAGCAGATCAAGGTCGCCCTGATCACCATAACAGGGACGTTGATATCCCAAACATCACCATTCATAAGCCTTTTGACTGGCTTCAGGAAGTTTTGAGTGCAATTTTAAAGCAGCAGAAAATTTCAAAGAGAGGAATGCATGAACTCTATGAAGACATTGGAATTGCTCTAGGCTACTTGAAGTTCCGTAACATGGAGGAAGACACTATCAAATTGAAAGATGAGCTGAAGGGTTTGGAATCTCTGAAGAAAGAAATGGAAAACAAGCTACAAGAACAAGAACAAAAAGTTGAAGGTTTAAAAGCAGCACTGGAAAACTTGAAACAATCAAAGGAAATGATAGAGGACCAGTTGGAGAACCATAAGTCGATAAACGAAGATCTGGATACACAGCTTACTGTTACAAAATCTAAATTGAATGAGGTTTTGCATAAGTTCTCATCTTTGGAAATCGAACTGGAGGATAAAAGTAATTGTTGCGAAGAATTAGAGGCAACTTGCCTTGAGCTTCAACTCCAGCTGGAAAGGTAACATTACTTTCTGTATGCTCCTGAGTGCATTTTTGTGCTTGGACCATAAGTTCTGACAAATTCGATCACTTTACAGTGTTGTGAAGAAGGAAACTCCGAACAATGGTGCAAATGAAGATGGAAAGCAACCTCAAACTGTAAGTCCTTAAATAAAATTTCATGAACAGAAAGATCTAAGAATTTCAGTTGAATGATGGCGTCCAAATTTTGCAGGGCTGGGAGATCAGTGCGGCTTCCGTGAAGTTAGCAGAATGCCAAGAAACCATTCTTAACCTTGGAAAACAGCTAAAGGCATTGGCTTCACCAAGAGAAGCAGCTATCTTTGACAAGGTTTTCTCTACCAGTAATGAGACAAATGTAATCAGGAATAGAGCCTTGAACAAGAGATTCTCCTTACGCGATCAAATGATAGCAGAAGATACTGCAAAAGCAATTATTCTCAGATCCCCTGGAGAAGACACCCCGAAACCATCTGACCAACCTGGCAATGCTACTCCAGAAGAATACAAGGCTTCTAAGAAGAAAGATGGCAACAATGCAGTTAGTTCTCTAGCTATTGTACCCAGCAAGAAATACGGAATGGGTTTCCTGAGGAGGCTTTTGATGAGGAAGAAGAAGAGAGAATGTGGCAAGAAGACGCAACTATTGGGGAAGGTATGACTCCACAAATGTGCATCGAAGAACCTAGATTTAAAAGAACTTACAACAATAACAAGAAGTAAAATCACATGCCTCAGAGTATATATTTGGGCTTTCTCATGTTTTCTTCATGGTTTCCAGAGAAAGATGTGTACAGTACGTATCTATTTGTGTACGGTTCAGTTTGGTTATTCCTGGTGTAACATTAAAAGAAATTCTTAGCCTTGTGATTTCTCTACATACTAACTAGGCTCTCAACAATAATCTCCTCTCTACATATTTACTTGGCAGTCGGGACTGCTTTTTTCATTTCAAGCAACACATCTTCAAAGCACTTGGCAAGAAATTCAGGATCAGGAATAATGTCTTTGGCCACCAAGATCTGCATATCAGCTCTTCCTGCATAGCTTGCCATGTGCATTGTGAGTGCCTACATTATCAACCAAAATAATCGCATTCGTTACTAATAAACATCACTCTCAAGGTTATGAACGAAAATCATTTAGAGTTTCAAGATTTATACGTGTGGTATGCTCGATGTATTGACCCTGATTGATGTTATAGGGTTTCCTGCAATGGTGATCTTCTCTTTTGGTCCGACCACGTTTGAGATTGTAAAGGTTGTATTACAAAGAACCCTAACATTAAGGAAGCTAGCAACCTAAAACATTAAATCCAACAATCATTATGAGTTTATGTAATATGGAAATTAAGGAACAATCAATAATAATAATGTGTTAATCTGACAATTCCAACCTTTGGTCCAAACAAAGACATCACAAGATCACCAATCTTGTATGAGAAATGAGCCTCAAACGATAATTTCTTCCTGTCAATCATCTCTTTAGCTTGTTTAACATATTGCAAGGGATCATTGGTGTCTCTACTATAGTAAACAGGTAACAGAATCATTCCAAATTTATTACCCCATCGCGATAATGAGTTCCTTTTCATCATCTCAGATAATTCCTGATAAACAACAACATTTTCCAATCAACTTCAGAAACTGAGTTTCAGCTACACTATCAGCTCAGAATAACGTAGGTTATATCAAACCTGGAGGCCTGGTTGTGGTCTTAAATTAACCATAGCAACTCCTGTAATTTGAGTGCCATCTTTCAAAGCTGATAAATACACAAAGAAGAAGAATATTAGGGCAATAAAGGTTTTGGAGAATAAACGAAGGAAACAAAGTACTTACATTTTGTTGATCGGTGATCTAAGTATCTTGATAATCCGGCGGAAATCACTCCGAAAAGAACGTCATTAATTGTCTGCAATGTGGGGAAGAATGAACAACTATTTTCTGAAGTATTTCACTATATGTGTAAAGATGATTCCAAAACAAAAGGCTAAAATGTCAAACTATTTTTTTTAAAATGCTTCAAATATTGTTCGTAAATTATTCATGATTATTTTCTAAATAAATAAATTTTTTTTTTCTCCACAATTTGTTGCAACAAATATTCTTATTTTATAAGTCATGATGAATAATAAATTGGCCCACTATCTTAAATATGAAGTAGACTATATAAGGATCTAAAAGTTGAGTATTTGATGTGAATATATTCTCATGCACGTTTCTATCAACTTTGTTGGGCACATGACATGGTTGATATAGTATTTACACATCTTGGAGTCGTGACCTTAAAGTTTTATGGCCATTTATTTGACTTTCACAATAAAAAAAAAGATGTATTTTATTGAACACCAATCTCAATTCAAGTTCTCCCTCATCACAAAGCTTGAAAATGCAACCTTTACCAAGCTTATATTTATAGGGTTTATGAGAAAGAAGAAACAATATTTTAGTGGAAATTCCAAAATGCATCATCTTTTGTCCTCTTAAAAAGTAGATTCGAACTTGCTCGTGAATTTTACTACAACCACTATTTTCATTCAAAATTTTATTTATTTTATTGAAATTATATAAATTATAAAATTCTGTTATTAAAATAAATTAATGTGTTAAGAATTTTTACCTTAATGAAATATATGCCTTAAAACGTAACAATTAAACATGTGATAATCTAATTTATAATGTTTTTAGTTTTTCATTAAAAAATAGAAAAACTAGCCTGAAATCATCAACAAATCCAATATTATAATTTATAATGCAAACCAATATGTAGAAGACTTTTATGGTGAGATCTTGTTTTAATGAGGATCTTAAAAGAGGGATTATACATATATATATATATATATATATAAATTATTTATTTGTTTAATTAAAAGTTAGAATTATTTTAATTTATTTTATTGTGTTAAATTGAATTCAGTAGTGGCTCTGACAACTCATATTAAAATTCAACCCATATTAATATTAAATTAAGGATGACAATTCAGATTAACATGTCATAATAGTATTAATAAATTTTTCTATCAAACTTCATATGACATAAATATTGAAAATTTATATAATTAGTATCATATATAATCGTGCATTTATTAATCGTATTATCGAGTCAAACATTATCAGCTCAATATTAAAACTAACATTAAAAATTGTAACCAATTATTTTCATGAGAAACTGTCCGAGACATGTTAACAAAAAATGCATTTAGGCGAATTCTTACCGCATTAGAAACAGCACCTTTTACGACCTTCATGTCTTCAATCAAGAACCTTGCAGTAGCCACCTTCCTCGGCCACAACTCCACTCCATCGCCGCCCTCAATCCCCGTCTTCCGATCTTTAACCCACATGCCCCTCAGCGTAAAGTCTAAGCAAAACGCCAAACTAAACAATACCGTCTTCAATATCCCCACTAATACCTCCACCAAATTCCTCTTCTTCCTCTTGGGAGGAGCAGCCTCTACGATGGTGGGAACCGCAGTGGGATCATCCACCTTGCGGCAGTTTTCAAGTAATAGAGACATAAGCGAAATCCCGTCTCCTAAAGCATGATGAATACGAAACACTGCACATTTTTGAGCCCATAATATGTGTATTTCCCAGAGGGGCTTGTCAGTACTAAGTGGCGTACTCACTGACAAGTCCGCTATGTAATCATTAACGACTTTAATATTCGACAGCTCTTCGTCGTCGTCGTCGTTTTTGTTGTGATGTTGGTTTTGTCCAACCAAGATTATGTGGCGATCGATGTCAACGTTGGTAGGACGCCAATGTTCGACGCCGTTTTCGTCGATGACAAGAAGGCTGCGAAAGCGAGGGTGTTGGAGCATTAAAGAAGAGGAGATGGCAGACTTAATGGAGGAGATGTCCATGTGGTTTTGGACACCAATTGCGCAGTGAATAATGGTGTTTAATTCAGGACGGAGAAAGAGACGGCCGGCAGGTGTTAAGGGCTCATCATAGTTAGGCCCCATGGAAACAAAGTAAAGAGAGGAATGTGGAAGGGAGGTTTAGTTTTGTTGTTGTAATGGAAAAGGAAAGTGGAGCGGAATTTATAAATGGAGAGATGTGCTGTGGTTTGGCATGTGATGTCCTATCTAAGTATAGTAGTAGGTCATGGGATGAACAGCAAGAGCGGAAAAAAACAAAGAAATATAAGAAAAATTATTGGGTTAATGATCACTATCTTACTCCTGCAAAATTGAAAGTAAGGTAAAAGATTTTAAAATAAGAAAGCATAAAATAAAATAAGGTAAAATAAAGTAAAAATTTATAAAACAATAAAGACTTATTTTTTCAACTTTGGTGAGGGATTTTTGAGATTTGGACTGGTCAATATGGCGCACGCACTTAGTTTGAAAAAAAAAAAAACAAAGAAAGAACGTTTCAAAATAAGCATGCTCATTAAAAATGAAACGAAAAAGCAATTATTGAAATGAAGTTTCTGAAATATTCAACCGGTCAATAGTCAAATGAATTTCTTTTAGTCCTCCATACGCTTACAATTATTGTGTAAATCATTTGGATTGACATCGATGCACGATGATAATATATATATATTTATGAGAAATTAAATTATTACATGCGAATAAGTTGATAGATTTTACTGTGAATATAATAAAATTAATATAAAGAAATTGTTAAATTTTATTAAAATGTTATAGATGAATTTTCTTGTCATAATGTAAATTAAATAAATTGTTTCTATAAATATACAATTTATTCAATATCATGTATTCTTTATGCTGAATTATGGGCATACATTTATCGTTTTATTTAAATTTTGTGTTCTTTTTATTTAATAACAAAGAAAGTATAAAGAACATGTAGATATAATAAACTTGCATGTCAAGTTTACAATGCAATTTTTTAATTAAGACATGCATGTACTATATTTTTTCATACTGATAAGAAGTTATTTATAAAAAAAATATTGTGTAAGTATACACATTCTTTTAAAATCTTTTTAACTTAAGAAACGTGTACTCAAGATGAATAAGCTCAAATGTTAATTAGCTTTTAAGATGCATGTACTATAGTAATTGAAGAACAATATATTTTTAATTAATTGTAATAAGAAGTTAAAGTTATATAAAACAATGTATTTATCAATGATTGAAATATGACCACTAAAGTATGTTGATAATTTTACACGTGGTGATTAAAAAGCAACTTTTTTGAACACTAGAAAAAAATAACATACCATGATGAATATTGTAAAAAAAAAATATATTAAAATTGTAATGACGTATATGGTTACAAAAATAATTATTGATTATAGATATATGACAATTATTTGTATAACTTCTAAGTTATGATTAAATTTATGTTAAATTTTATAAAAGTGTGTGATCAATATATAGTAGTTAAATAATAATATAGTAATTAGAAAAAAACTTAATTATAACTTATCAAATATGTACTATTAAATGGATTAAAGTGCATATTTTTAATAATAATAAATCCTAAAAATAATTAGTGCATTAAAATTAATAAATTATTAATTATTATTAATGCCATAACTTTTTATCAAACAACCATTAACATATCATAAGCTATATATAATATAAGATCTCGTAGAATATTGACATAATTTGTACTACAAAAATATAATTGTATAAATAATTTGTGATATAAAATTAAAATTTAAATGATAATAAAATAAATTATAAATCAACACACACCTAAATACATAAATATAATGTTTTATCCATTCTTCTTATTTTAATAAATAAAAAGCAATTAATATACATAATTATAAATTCAATGAACTATTAATAAAATTAATATGTGATTCATTTAATGTGAACATATAAAAATCTTGTCTAACACGTGACAACTTTAGAAGATTTTAAGGAGTATTATTCTTGGGATAACTTTTCACCAACCAACCACTATTATATCATAAGTTATACAAAACATAAGATCTCATAGAATATTAACATGATTTTCACTATAAAAATATAATTGCATAAATAATTTGTGATTGAAAACTAAAATTTAAATGACAATAAAATAAATTATAAATCAATACACACTTAAATACATAAATATATTTTTTATTCATTTTTTATTTTAATAAATAATAAAATTATTAATATACATAATACCAAATTTAATAAATTATTAATAAAATTAATATGTGATTAAATGTGAACATATAAAAATCTTGTCAGAACCCTTTCTGCTTTTATATATAGTATATAGATAAGTTAAAAAGTCTCAACATCAAATTTTGTAATCGACGTAAAGAAAAGTTAATACCAAAATAATAAACAATTTCATATTAATCAAAATAATTTTAAAAGTTTTGTTATTCTTTCATCAATAATGAGCATTGGTAGAAAAAAATGTTTCAAGTAATTTATGTAGTTGAATTTTATTTTGTAAATTTTTTGAAGTATTTTAGAGTTCAAAAATAATAATATCCATGAATTATTTTTTATTAAATATAAATTAGTACTAATAATTAAATAGTAGATGTTGCAAAATTATATATATATATATATATATATATATATATATATATAAATGGAACAATGTTAGAATTATTCGTAAATCTTATATAACAATCCATTAACAAAAGACTTAAAATTCTATGTGGTAATGTTCCTCCCCTTCTCTAACAAAAGATTTCACTATTTGCTTTATTTATAAGTGAAATAAATAATTACTCCGTATAAGTCATTGCAAAAACTAATTCACAATCTATTTATAATTAAACAATTATTTAGGTTCATAAAAATTTTTCTTTGCCACATTACTTTCTTCATTCTTATATATAAAATTATTTAGGTTAATTATATATATATATATATATATATATTCTTATAAAATAATTTATTAAAAAATTATGACTATAGATTTAAATTAAAAAATTGTTGGAGCTAGAGCTTTGGAGAGATCTGCCATGAGTGTGGACTTAGTGAAATTGCATAACACTAGATAAGAAGGGGGAAAATTAGGAGAATGTCAAATTTTGAGTTTGCAATTGAAAAAATGCCCAGGTATATTTGTTCATTTTTGTTTATGCTCGTTCAAGTTCATCAATTATAAGAATGCTCGATTCTGAGTTTACAATTGCAAAAATGCCCAGTTATGCTTATACATATATGTTTAATGTTCATTGTTGTTCATTATTGTTCATATTTCGAGAAAA